>VVHJ01017979.1:10818-21720 GCA_015107715.1 Tylochromis polylepis
GTTGGGTGTTGGGGGGGGGGGGGGGGGGGGGGGGGGGGCTGTGCACACTTCTGATACCTTTAAAAATGTTTGTTGTAAAGCACTTTGTAAATTTGATTCTTGAAAAGTGCAATATAAATAAACTTTGTTACTAAAGCAGTGTGTAAATGTGGCTTACAGTGCAAAAAGTGTTTGAGTGGTCAGTAATATAAGAAAAGCATTTTAAAAATACCAGCCTGTTTTACCATTTGGACAGGTTGATTCAGAATATCCCCATACCAATTAGAAAACAGCGTTTTGTGCAGCTAATGCTGTAAATGTTACATTCCAAGGGACCAGAAACTGTGTAAACCTCAAGTTTAACCTTTTAAAAATTGTGGTGAAAAAGATGTCAACGCATTTATGTTCAGCTTTTGCTGATGAAATTGTCATTGTATTATTTCTGGAGTAGCAAAGACATCAGTTTCATTCTTGTTCTTGTTTGCTGTGAATGAGTCACCCAGAGCAACAGTTCCCATCCATTTACAATAGTGAAGATCAACATAATGAAGAAGATTCTGTTTTTGGTTTCATGGTTTTATCCCTGTACTGAATCTTATCAAGATGTCTTGGTCTTGCAGTAGATTAAATTAGTATAATTTTCCTGTTATTGACATACTCTGCAATTGGTACTTGATTATTTGTTTCTTTCAGTAATAAATGGGCAGTGGTGAAAGTTTTGTTTTACGGCTGGCAACACAAAAGCAAGCTTTGTCAAATTTTCCTTATAATTTATGGACAATCAACCGTATAAATCAACAAAATATAGCTTACATCATTCACAGTTTGAAATGCAGTGAGCATAGTTCCCTGTGCTAAATTTTCCCAAGAACACAATCCTCATATGGCCCCTATTGCTGAATGAATCAAGCCTTGACCTGGGTCTCAGTCTTTTTTTCTTTTTTTTCTGACTGTAGAGCTCAGATATTAGTATCTGCAAACAGAACGGTACCATGTGTTAGCCTTCCACCAGACATGGGCCCCAGGTGTTCACTCTGTGCTCATCTGGGCACAAACAAATCAATTTATTCCATTTCATTTTTATAGCTGTTTCGCTCCTCTCTCAACGCTGTATTCATTTGTGCTCTACTGAAAAGTCTGAATGTTTCCTTTTTAAATCGACTTTTGAAAATATTTCAATATTGCATGAAGGTCGCTGTATCAGAGAAGTCCACAGCAGCACAAGGACGTCATATGTTTTCTTTAGTGTGATATTGTGAGACCTTTTTGGCACAGTCATAAATGGTCAAAAATTGATGGTTCTACATTTCCCATAACTTCCTATTTTCAGCATTTTGATATGCTCCATATATGCTTCAGGCATTTTTAGAATGAATACTGAAGTGTACAGTATTAGTAAGACACTTTAGCTCTCACCTGTCTGTATATTAATATAGGAGTAAAAGATCATTCCTTAATTGTGTGTGTATATATAGTGAACAATGATATTTTTGTTTTTCATTTGCAGTCACACGTTGATATGTCACAATTAAGAGCTATTTTCAAGCCTTTCAAAAAAAGCAGATTATAATTTTATCTCAGTTGATTCATTAATTAGTTGTTTTGGATCTAAGTAGCAGAATATAAATTTATGAATAAAAATACTTTTATCAGCAGTCATTTATATTGGTCTTGGCTGCTCCCCTTCTCATTTGCATATGTGGAAAGCATAAGGCTGGAGAGCAGCAGCAAAGCCAAACTAGAGATCTTTACAGAGCTCAATGATGACAGGTTAGTGATTCAGTCAGACACAGCATTAAGGGAAGGGTTACAGTGAGAAGGAGCTTGAAGGTATGCAGCACCTGTAGGGAGGATAACGTAACTTAAAAAGTACGCCCTGTAGATCTATAGAGATTTGGATGTGTAGAAGGTTAGAAGATGATCCATCAGCTGTCGTGGCCTGACTTTGAGATTAGTTGATTTAAAAGGATTGCATCTACGCTCGACTCCGTGGCCTGCCTGAACTAATGCCATCCTCAATTTACTTAGTCCCAGTAAAACTGAAGTGATATTTTAACATCAGAATGCCTTCTCATTGTCTGCTATTGTGAGAAATAACATAGTAAAGATGTCCTTTGGTATTCAAGACAGTTAAATTAAGCTTGTTCACGAGTCTTATAATCAAATTTTAGGAAATCAAAATTAACAATATGAAACAAGCATGCCCCAATTACTGAATTGTACTTCTTACGATGAGTGTTTTCTAATAGGAGTTTATGTTTTGTTCAGCAGTGACAATAAAGTATCCAGCAAATGCTGTCATAACACTGAAGCAACAAGCTTTGGAAATATGCTCAGATAGGCTCTCAGTTCTTGCTCAGTGGAGGAATTCTTGCTTCATTTTTGGTCATTTTCTTTTTCAGTTCAACAGTTTGACATTCACAGATAATGGCTTGAAAGAGACGGAGTGCAAATCTGTCAGAGGTGCTGTGAGCATTTTGGATGGCGGTTAGGAATTCAAACTCGGTCAGTTTTCACTGCTGCAAAACTTTACATTTAGAGGTGCTTGCAATTTTGAAACAAAGTTTGTTTTTTTTATTGCTTACCCGCAGGCAGGCAATATGATAGAAAGGCTTCAGCATGCACTGGTCATGGAGAATAAAAATAGTCTCTAGACCATTCTTGAAAATGCTTCACGTACTGTAGCTACATAGCCTCTGTATGTGCACTTAGGAGCACTGACACCATACAGCTTTTCATTTTTTAGTGCTCCAGAGTGAACAGAGGACCTCAAGGGCAGACACTGTGCATTTTATTCAACTATTGCAGACAATCTGGCTTGTTTAGAGTCGTTTATGTGCTCTATTCTAGTCGGCAGATGTCTAATTGAGGTTAAAGGAATTATGGATGAATAAACTAAGCCTTGAGGGAAAACACACATCTCTGGTCTGGGATTTGTCTGCTACGTAGCTTGTTGGATCTCTGTAAGAGTTCACTGGTGTATGTTTAATTCAAGAAGTGAAATAAAAGCTTTTTGCTTTCAGCTGCCAGTTATTCTACTGTGGAGGTCAAATCAAGGACTCGAAGTTCCACAGTAGGGTGTGCACAATTAGACGTGTTTGCTTTTGTATTACAGGAATGAGCTCAAAAGCTTGCAGTGCCACTAAATGCTATGTAACATGTGAGTCAGTCTAGCTAGAATGCACTCGGAGTGCTCGTTGTTTACAATAACTCAATTCTCAGCAACAGAATTTTTTTTTTTCATTGTTATTGAAATTCTTCATGCAGTTCAAAAAAAATTCCAGGGCTCCTTGCATATGACTACAAATCTTTTGCTTTGTGTAGGATGAGTTGATATAAGTCTTACCTTTTGAAGTACTATACCACCATGCCAATGACTTGCATAACTACCCTTTCACGCCTGCGGGCTCTTTCTGGTGGAACACAAGATAAAAATAACAGACTACCAGTGGTAGACCCTTAACATCACAAGTTGTCAAAAGTTGGACAGCTGGATTTAAATTTGAATTTGACGCTGAATATGATAAAACTATTTTTGGATTTTTAGCATCTAAACATTTTCCTTTCTTTTCCAATAACTCCAGTTCCTCTAGTGGTCACTTGAGATTCCCCTGGTGATGTCCTTAGTCTTGCCAGGCTCATATGTGCACATCTACTCTTTAAACATTGCATAGCTTCACTCAGCTGACACAGTCTTTGACAGTTTTGGATGCTTGCTGCATATTTATCATTTTCTTAAAGAAAAATTATTAGTGGCTGCTAGCTCTTTAATATCCTAGCTCCACTATATATAAATATATATATATATATATATACTGAGACATTTTGGACACTTTTTGAGAACGGTTTCAGGAAGGCTCTTTTGTGCCCCAGTGCACAAAACAAGGCCCATAAAGGCATTGTTAGATGAGTATGGTGTGGAAGAACTTGATTCACCCACACAGGGCCCTAACCTCAACCCAACTGAATACCTGTGGGATGAACTAGAAAAAAGATGTAACAGATGGGCAAAAATTCCCACAGACACACTCCAATGTCTTATAGAGTTCTTTCTTTCTATACAAGGTAAAGCTGTCATGTCTACAAAGGGGGGGACGGACTCTACACAAATACATATCAAATGGGATTTCATAACAGCTCCTGTAGGTGTAATGTAGGTACCCATATAGTGTACATATCAACTACAACAACAACAACATTGTTTCAATAATTTTTATTAGGTTACCCTTACTGTAAAAAACCACAAAGTTCCCTTAGAATATCAGTGCAATTAATTGCAGTCTACAATTAATTTAATGACTTATATGGTTAAGGGAATTTATTCCTCACAAGAGGTCATGCTTAAGGTGCCTCATAAACTAGTTCATTCAGAGCAGGAAATAATTTTCATTTTCATTGCAAAATTTTGAGCAGAATTTGACAAGGAAAAAAAAAAACTGGTAACAAAGGTTAACAGTCGTCATATAAAAACGAAAGGAAAGCATTTATACCGGTTAATCTTTTTGAGAAATTACAATTCACAAATCAAGAATTCTTCAAAACTGGTTGGTATTTAAATGCCATTTTAAAGGACAAGGCTAAATAGTCTGACACGGCAGGCAACCTAAAATAGAAGCTGAGTTTCTGATGTTTTACTAGCCACATTGTGACAGTAAGCCATCTGGTCTTTATCCAGCAACGACACTTCCTCGTGGCCTCTGTGACAACAACCACAGAGCTGCTGTGTGTTGCAGAGACTCAGCGAGATAAAATTTGACATTTTGTAATGGATGGATTAAGAAAAGAAAAATGGAACAGAACGGGTTGCTCACTAGAGTGTAAGGATGAAAGGGAAACTTCTAGAAGAATTAGGGGGGAAAAAACAAAAAAGTCTTTGGTTGTGGATTAAAAGTGTCATCCTGCTCAGTTTGGATAGCCAAGTCTGAGAAAGCCATTGTGATGTCATAAAGGCTTGTCTTGGCTTCAACTAGAAAAAAAAGGGAAACATCTTCCTGGCATTGTCCAATCAAAGCTCAGGTTAATTGGAAACCTTAGTGTGAATGGTTCATTGCCCGTATGTGGTAGCTCACTAACAGCATTGCATCCTGTCCATTGTGCACCAAATCACTGGCTCACTGTGAGCCCCAGCCTCCTTGTCCCTGCACAGGACAAACTGGTTTAGATAATAGATGGAGCTTTCTTTTTTTTCCTTCAGGAGCGATTTAAAAGAAGCAAGAGTAGAAGAAAGTTAGAACTCCTCAGGATACATTAAACCAAAAGCAATAATCACTGTCAGGTTGAATTTATAAATTTAAGCCTGTCTGAGCATCCTCAGTCTGTTATTTGGCTTGCAAAGGATACAGAGGTCAGAGACATGACTTTGTCGTAGTCCAGCTCCAGCCTTTGGTTTACTAGTTAAATAAAATTCAAAAATTTAAAAAAAATGTGCACTTTAGGATAATGAACAATGAAATTTAAACAATCAAGCAAAACATTTTTAAGTTAGGGGACATTCAGCACATGATGTTCAGTGCTGCACATTACAGGTAGAAGCTCTGGATGTAGCCACAGGGCAAAGCCTGAGCTGCTTGCCTTATACACTATGATTTATTTTAATGCATTTGAAACTAATACATTTTTTAGGTGCAGAAGAATATGCAAGATTAAAACCCAACTTTCCAAAATTTAATCCCAGAACCACACAAATGTCAAAGCTACAGCTCTGAGCTAACAGGGCTGAAAAATATCCAGAAGCAAAGGAAAAAACATATTTCTGCTTTTCCAGTGGGTGGTATCACAGTTTGAATGACAAATTAGTTGAGGCAAATAATACATTTTGTTGTTTTTTGTTTCATTTCCATTGTGTTTTATCATGTATACTTCATTATGCTATGTGATTTCCATCGAAGTCAGAAGGGTCCAGTGTTTATAGATTTATAGGGTTGGGTATTTTATGTCTTAGTGCACTTTTGGACACTTAAGAGCTGACATATTAAATAATAGAGTTATGGTTTGTTCCACATGGTGAATGTAACCCTTTGTGTAACCCCACACAAACTTACAGTGCTGTGCAAAAGTCTTGAGTCTTTGTTCAGTACTTGTACCTGACCGTTTTTGTTTTTGTTTGTTAAGCCACTTAACACTGACTATGAATCATTCAAGTATAAAACAAGCCACTACACTGAAGGGACGGTCCAGTGTTTTGTCTACAAATAACAGACAGCTCAGCTCAGAAACTATTTTAGGCTAGAAGTGTAGTGTGTCCTTAAAAATGTGAGGGAACTTTAAATGTGGGGACGAAAAGCTCTCAACTTATGAATATTTATATGAAAACCATTTGATTCATTTGTCATCCTGACAATAATTACAAATATACTGTTAATACAGTAAAAGCATATCAGGATAGAAAAGAACACAGTGGAACATTATTGGTCGTGGATTGTCCTCACTAGAGCCTGGACCTCAATATTATTGAGGCAGTGTGGGATCATCTCAACAGAAAACACAAGAACACAAGAAAAGGCAGCCAACATCAAAACAAGAGCTCTGAATGTTTTCTGAAAAAGCTTGGGAGACTATTCCTGAAGAGTACTTAATGGAATTCTTGCCTGACCTACTGTAACTAGTTTAGGCTGTGCTGAAGAATAAAGGTGGCCATACCAAATATTAACACTTAGGTTCATTAAAATGATATAAATTCTGTCTTTAACGCAAATATTCTTTATCCATGCATGTTTGCACATCGTTCAATAAATTGTTAAACCTATTGCTAAACTTATTCGCTCTTCTGCCGTCACACGCACATGAACTTGAGTGATATCTCATTCTTAACCCATAGGGTTTAATATGATGTCAGGCCATTCTTTGCAGCTATAACAGCTCCAAATCTTCTGCGAAGGCAGTCCACAAGGTTTAGCAGTGTGTTATGGAAATCTTTTTGGCTTACATGTAGCTGCTCGGTTATGGAAACACACTGTGCTTGAGGTAATCTGAAGGCCACATGAAGTTTGGAGGACTGTAGCGATTGACTGTAGAACTCAGCGATTTTAAATGGCCTACCACTTCGTGGCTGAGTTGCAAATGTTTGTTGAAGTAGTGTAGTGTGCCTGGGTGCTTGATTTTATATATCTGTGGCCATGGAAATGATTGGAACACGTGAATTCAATGATTTGCATGAATGATGAGTAGTTTTGGAGATATGGTGTATTTCATGTTTTCCTAGCCATATATATTACATGATGGTGGCTCAATATTTTTGCACAGTACTGTAATCTAAGAATATAAAACGCAGCTAATTGCTCCAGTTTTTTTTAAACCAATGCTACAAGTTGCTCAATTGTGCATAGCGTTCAGGCAAACTCAAGCTCAGCCAGCATTCCCAGTATATCAGCTGATCTCAGCGCCAGCCAACATCAGCTGATGCCCTTCTGTGCATTAGGCCTACAGTTGCTCTTGTTGCTACACGATACTTTGCAGCCCACTTGTCATTTCTTCCTTTTATAGTATTTCTCACAGTTTTGTTTTGGTTGACGCCAATATTTTGCTGTCACCGACCTAGGCTTTTCATTAATGTGACTGGAAGGGCATGAACATCCCAGAAGTGAAACAGATTTCCCAATACAAATTACAGCTATTGGAAACAACATTCAAATTTTGAATAAAGTATTCTTACTGTTATTTGTTTGCCTATGTTTAGATTCTAAGCAGTTCAGAGTTGCCAGCGTTACAGTTTTTATCTTGAAAATGGCTTCTGGCTAGGATTAAGGTTGTTTCACTGTCACAGTGAACCAAAATGTTAAAGCTGCAGGGTGTAAAACATGAACCATGAGCTGAAAGATGCTGCAAGGGAACTGTTGTTTATGACACGCAACTGTCTTCGTATTACATTTCTTACAGTCATTTGATCTGTTATTACAAAAATGTTTAGTGCGGCTTTAAGTCTTAAAAATTGTGGATAACTGATAACACAGATCATTATCAGAAAAAAGTAAAGATGGGCTAATTTGTTCTTTATTAAAAAATAAATAAATATCAGGTCAACAAATACTGTACAGCCACAGTTCTGAAAGGTTATTTAAATCCAGACTTTAGCTCTGTCTCTAAGGAATTGTTTTTTCACACTTCAAATGGATAAATAGACCTTTTCAGGTTTTGTTTTTGGGGGGGTTTTTTCCAGAGAAAAGTCAATCATTGATCAACCAATTACTTTAAGCGAATCTTAGAATGGTATGGATTAAATTAAATTTCCCTGCTCCCAGGTTGTCTAGTGAGGCTAAACAGTGTGGCTGTGGGAAATGTAGCAACAGATGCTGCTCATGTGGGTGGTGTACTTATGGTTTTCCCAATAATCTTACACTTCAGTGAGTGAGAAGTGAGAAGCATCATGTTGAGTGGGTTTTTAAAGCAACCGCAAACCGGGAACCTGCTTTTAAATAATCTAGTGTATAATTCAATAAAGTGGCGCTTATGAGTATTTCAGAATATGTTTATAGCTTTAGGAATTGTTCAGTGCTGATGAATTTTGACTACACAGCTCAAAATTTGTTTAGAGATTTTTGCTTTGAGGCAGCACTATTTGCATTCTCTACTTGAGAAATGATGATGCTATTTTTTTTTTTCTGAAAAACAGACACAAGCCTACATGACAAATTTGCACCAGTTCTATGATTATAAGGTTCCACCATTCCTCATTTCCCTTAGTGAAATAACTTTAGGTTTCCAGCCAGCCAGGCACATAAACACTGGAATTTACACTGAGAAGAAAGGTCGGAATATACAGGACAGGAGTATCCAGAAGGAGTCTCATGTTAAGGGCAATCACTGCTTGGCTTAGTTGGTTTTAGCTGCTTTTCAAAGAAAACTGTCAAGGGAGAAAATAGACAATACAGCTAAAGGCGAAGAGCGACCGGCACAAGGTATAATGTCATTACATGCTCATGACTGATTTATGTTTCTAGGCTTTCTTTTCATTAATGGTTCAAGTTAATCTCTCAATATATATATTTTTTTTTTCCTGCAGAGAATGCAATTTAATCTTATTATTGCTATGCTCATAGTTTGCCACAAGGTAAAAGGACACTATTCATTGTTTCTACCTTGACCTTATCTACCATATCCAAGAACACATATATTCTTTCATAAACTCTTTTAATTAAAATCCTCTGAATAGTTGTTTAAATAGTTGTTACTCATTTGTAGGTGATGCACATGTGATCACTAATGTAATTAGAATCCATCCAGCTATCCTTTTTCTCAACCTCTCATCCTAGCCCAGCTGTCATAGGAAAGTAGATCATCAGTCCATCACGGGGGTAAAACAGAACCATTCATGCTCACATCTATGTCTAATTTGGAATCGCCAGTTAATCTACGTTAAACGGAATTCTCCAAAGATTTTCCAACAATGGATCCAACAATAAATCTACAAATGTCAACTTTATGTTGATCCTTGATAACAAGTCATTAATATTTATCTCCTAAAAGCCATTAATGTGTGTGCAAACCACACCCGTCAAGATTTTAAGATACTTTTAAGTCATTGTTAAATTGCTAAATTATTTAAAATGTTACCAAATGTTATGCCAAAACACTGACTTTTCTAGCCTTCGAAAAGTTGACAGACAAGAAAAGTCAGTGGATCAGCATTATGTCTCCATCCTGTGGGATACAAGATTTCATACCATGTCAACTGAGACTACGTTTACACTACTCCGGATAAATTTGAAAACGGTGTTTTCGAATCGACCTGCGTCATTTCCGTCTGCCGTTTATTTACTTATTCACTTTACATTCTGTCTTCTTTGAAGAAAAGCTATCTGGAGCATGTACAAACTGATATTAATCTTTAATAAGGCTGTCAAAATTTAGAGCAGACAAAACAAATGCTGTACAATGCCGTCCGCCATCTAGTTGAATTGGTCACATGACTGCATCACATGACTAAAATGCGTCATCGTTTCCAAAAACCTCAGTTTTTGCAGTCCACACTGCCACACGAAAACGGCGTTTTCCAAAATCTCCACTTTTGCCGGAGTTTTTAGAAAGAATCGTTTTCAGAGGCGACATCTCCGTTTGTGTGTAAACGAAAGGTGCAAACGAAGGGGAAAGTATACGTTTTTAAGGGAACACGTAGACGTGGAAACGGGGCCTAATACACTTCGCTGGAAGAGTCACCTACACACCAGACTTACCGATACAGCCATAACCAAATCTGAAAATGTATATAAAGTATATACCTATATATTGAAGAATAATTTCAGCTACTTCCTTATTCCACGGGATCACCACAGCAGGTAGCTGTAAATGTTTGATTTGGCAGATTTTTTTACACCAGCTGCCCTTTATGACATAACCCCAGAGGGATGTGTCTTGTGTTAATATCAAACCAGGGTTTTTTTTGCTTGTTAGGAAAATGTGTAAATCACTAGACTACAGAGTCACTAAGGCCCCGTTTACACATCTACGTTTTCCCTTAAAAACGTATACTTTCCCCTTCGTTTGCACCTTTCGTTTACACACAAACGGAGATGTCGCCTCTGAAAACGATTCTTTCTAAAAACTCCGGCAAAAGTGGAGATTTTGGAAAACGCCGTTTTCGCGTCGCAGTGTGGACTGCAGAAACGGAGGTTTTTGGAAACAAAGACGCATTTTAGTCATGTGATGCAGTCATGTGACCAATTCAACTAAGATGGCGGACGGCATTGTACAGCAGTTGTTTTGTTTGCTCTCAATTTTGACAGCCTTATTAAAGATTAATATCAGTTTGTACATGCTCCAGATAGCTTTTCTTCAAAGAAGACGGAATGTAAAGTAAATAAACGGCAGACGGAAATGACGCAGGTCGAATCGTCTTACGTTTCACGCATGCGCGGTACAGGAACGTAAGCGTTTTCAGTGTGGATGAACAACTGTTCGGAAACGATTGAAAACGATAGTGTGGACGCA
>VVHJ01017983.1:2469-22519 GCA_015107715.1 Tylochromis polylepis
ATCCATCCATCTCTCACACACACACACACACACACACACACACACACACACACACACACACACACACACACACACCTCTGCACCTACAATGAAGGCAGAGAGAGAGAGAGAGAGAGAGAGAGAGAGGCCACAGTCCAGCTCTAATCAAGTCAACTCAGACATATCCAGGTTAGAGGAAATTAATATTTCCCGGATGCTGCTCTCATAGATTCTAACTCAGCACTTCACCTGCCTGAAATGCTATGCCTTGAGACTTTTCTCAAATGTCAAGACAATCAATCTATAACCAACACATTGCATGGGTATAATGAAAGTATATGTTTTTTAATAATTCAGTGGGCAGGGCAAGATACAAATGCTGCCTGGGTAAAGGCTTCATTTCCCTTGGGTTTCTGGTAGGAAAACATGAGTACACATGGCACTGGCGGGCAGGTAAACATTCAAATGAAATTGTAAATGTTTCCTGAACAGCAAAAAGGAGAGTGGACTGTTAATATTAAAGCTGCAACCAGCACAAATTGTTCTGTATTTTCCCAAAAGCTGTGGATAAGTTTTCATTGTGTACTAATTAACTCCTTTTTGCCAGTAACAAGAAAAGGCTTACAAACAGCGGCAGAGTTCCTACTTGAGGCACCATTGAGGCCAAAGATAGATGCTCTGTATCAGCGGTGTGTCCAATTTTTGGTATCGATCAATAGCAAGTACAGTAGATAAAGGACTAATATTCCCAATACCAAATTTTAAACTTAGAAAGCCAGGTGTAATGCCAGAAAGGAGCAGAGGGAGAGGGGTGAGCCTTGCAAATGAGCCTGATCACACATTTTCAGATTTAGGCACTTGCACTTCCAAAATCAAGGATCTTGTTAATTCTGATGACAATTATGAATGAATCTGTTTCTACTAAAGTGAAAAAAAGGCTTTGGCTAATAACTAGGGCTTCTCCATAATCAGATTTTTGTCCACTGAATCAGATTCAGACATTCACTACAACTTTTTTGGAGGCCTGGCATATGATGCATATTACACTGAGCTACCATATGGATCTGTCTATAATAGAATTATGAGATCATGTATTTCTGTTCAAGACAAGCTCCTGGGCCAAATCTTCTCTCTACTGTAAATGTGTAAATTAATAAAAAATAACATACAATGTGCCATTTATTTAACATGTGCCTAAAATTTGAGTGTTGTTTTGTATCAGTCTTCTTTGAATTACAACTGTCTGTCATCAGTGAATACGACATACAATACTACTATTAGTACTACAAAATCTTGTTGGAATGTAGGTCTTTATTTAAACCAGTTAGATCAGGATGATTGTGAGAGGGAAAGAATTCAAGAGGTTGAGTGTTAAGAGCCACAGCTAAGGTGGTCTGTATCTGTTTTCAGCAGGAATGTTATTGAAGCTTAGTCAAGTGTGAGCAAAAACTCCCTAAATACCAGGACAAAAGTGTGGAGATGATGTTAGAAAATGTGTTACAAAATTCAATCAGAAGGCTATCTGGACCTAGGGTTTTCTTTTTGTTGAGAGAAGAAATTGCAGCAGAGATCTCTCGTTCAGTTTCAAGTGTGTTGGTGTCAGTCTGGATGCTTCAAATAGCCTTGAGAATTTTCTGCTGATGGGCTGCTATGCTACTGTATGCCAGACGTGATCAAGTTTGGTGCTGCAGCATCTTCTGTTCTATTCAGCTGAGCTTCTCTCAAATATGAGTATTTCTAGTATTTCTTCTTTTTTGTTCTACCTAAAAATTGTGGAGATAAAACCACAGATATCCATAAATTAGGTTATGTGTAATAATGAGAAATGACACAGAAAAAGTTGGTTGAACGTGGATATGGTTTGATTTCTTTGCATGTGTGGATTTGATGGGTTGTCATCAACATCTGGTGAGAATTTTATGTCAGAAGCACCTTTAGAAACAAAATTACTGAGAAAATTAGTGACGTGTTCAATAGCAAAACATGCAAAGGATTGCACTGAGACACGCTTAAAAGAAGCAGAGGATTCATCAGTGGTGTGACGAAGAAAAAGATGCAGGTTAATGTTTGTCTTACTCTTTGCTATTACTGTTAGCCATTTACTGTTAGCTTGTGACTTCTGCAGCTGTTCCATCATGTTTTGTTGTATTTTTTGTGAGCTTTTGCAGTGATTTTTTTAATTTTAATTTCCATTGTATTTTATTTAGCTCCCTTTGTTTTTTGTGTGCTTTAGCAGCATTTTTCTATTTCCTGGTGTTTTTTGAAGTTTGACCTCTCCTCTGTAGAGAAATCACAAAAAACAATATTAAAGTGGGAGTGTATGTGAAATAGCTTAATTGCTCTTTGTGACCAACTTAGCTTCATGTAGGAAGTATAGCAAGTTATCTTACATTTGGGCATATTTTGCACACTATAATGTCATGAAAGAAAGGGGAAAAAAATACACATGCACTATATGTGAGGTGGAATTGGGAAGCACGCACACTTAAGTCATGTGTGGACAGAGCTGACCTGAAGAGCTATACCTTTTTTTGGTGTTGTTTTTAACTTTATGATAAGAATGTATTTCTCAATATTATCAACTAATTTTCTGTACAATTTTTCTTTGACACAAATCTCAACTGCAAGGGGTGAAAAGATCAAGCTGCTGGTAGCAGAAAAGAAGAGTTCAAACAGGAGACAGTAAGGAGGGAAAAAAGCAAGATGGTGCACCAGCACGACCTAGCCAGTGCCAGTCGGGTTGTTGATAGAAAATAACAGTCCTGGCAGATCTGACATATATCATTTGATGGCAGTGTGTTTTGGTGGAAGTGTGAGAGGAAGAAATGAAAGAAAATGAGCAGCAAGCGGACAAGGCAAGTTAGGCAAGGGTCTAAAATAGCAAGGATGACAGTTCAGCCAATCTTGCCCAAATGAAAGCTGGTATACATTTAACCAGTAAATGGTCTCCCAGTTTATTTAAAGCTTCCAATCACATGACTACAAACTGGAAGAAAAGCGATCCAAAAGAAAAACAACATTTTAAGGGTAGTAAGTCATTGACATCTCTACAAGGCAACAGCTGGAATATTGTTGAAATGACTAGCCTGCAGCTCCAGTGTAAAGAAGTTACTTTGCAGCCTTCAGTGACTTAAACATGATTTTCAACTGACAGGATGGCTGACACAACTGAACACACCACACACTCCAGTGCAGTTACACACACGCTGTTTGCTTAATCACTCACATGCATATGCGTGCTGTGACACTAAGGCGAGGAGACATGTTTGTAGGCTTATGGACAAGATAGTGACAGGTGTCTAAGAAGGAGGACAGTATGAAAAATAAAAAATAAATGAAATGGGGAGTGTAAATACAGACTGACTACGGCAGGGAAAAAGTATCAATGGGAAAGAGAAACAAAGAAAGTGACAGATGCCAAAGCAGTCACTAAATCGACAGGTGATCTACATGCCACGACACATTTCCATTCTAACATCTTTACAGTATGGGCGTGTGCATGTCACCTCACATTTCTGTCTCTGTTAATGACTCTGGAACAAGGAGGGCAGTTGTATGTCTTGGCCTCAGACAGAGACAGATCAGCACACCTTCATTCTACCATAAGAATGAGCTTGCATGAAATAGGATGCAAAATGGTTGACTTACCCCACATATTGAGAAAGGATGTGCAGTTAGGTTTAACGTAAAACTGTGAATTATGCTGTAGTTTTTGTGTAAATGTGTGAGTAAAGTACGCTGTAGCTGCTGTGCAGCTTGAATACTGAGCAAAGCACTGAGTCAGTGTGTTCCAAATCAATCTGGATACAGCCAACAGCTTCAACACCACGTCAAAGACTACCAAAAAACACCCACAAAAGCAGCAGGGTTACCATAATATAAAAGGGGTCGTGCATAATGGTAAACTCACCGAATTTACTGTGTCCTAAATCACAATCTGAATGTCACATCGCAAGATCTTGGATATTTGGTGTCCTTTTGTTGTAGCTTTTACAAACCAAAAATACAAAGCAAGGATGTGATGGAATTTAAAGTGAGATTAGAAAATGTTGCCTTTCATTAGGTCTGGGAATTCTTCCATTTAAACAACTCTAAACTTGCCTTGGATTGGAAGGGTCAAACATATGCCAGACTGTACCAACAGCTGGCTATTTAAATGGTATGCATTCTGTCTTTGATTTTTCATCACAAGTGTTTCTTTCTTCAGGAAGCCAAGCATTGAAGTAGGCATGACGCCATGCACTCAACGCAGGTTTTTCTTTGGCAAGGCTTTGGTTGCTGTATTTGCTGAATTGAATTTTTGACCATGCCCAGTGGAGCATGAAGAGACACAATATCAATCAGCCATTTATTAACCCTCTGAGCTCTTAATTATCATTTGGTGATGACCCCAACCCTAACCCTAGGATATCAGAATATTTGTATTTTTTTAATGTTCTTCCAAACCTTCAACAAAAACAAAATTCATCACTGTAACTGATACACATCAAAAACAATTTACACTTTTTCCATGAAAAAGTCACTTTTGCCTGATAGGGTTAGGATTATCATGATTGAGACCTCAGAGGGTTAAGCACTGATATACTGACTTATCTGTAAGTAATTGTGGAAAAAAATATCCATCAGCTCTTGAAAGTCTTATTCCAAGCAAATCAGGCTGAAATATGAGTGTTGGGCTTTACAGTATTGATTCAGTATGCATATCACTCTGAAAAATATTACAACACTTACTGAAATGACAAAGTACTGCACAGTGCATTTAAAACATATCTTTCCCTAACCTACATTACAGTATTTCCCAGTATTTTATGCTGTAATCACCCTCAGGAATCATTTTCCGTTTTCCAAACCATTGAGCTAGCCATTCCTTACAGTGAGCAGAAATACCAAAACACATGACTGTTTTAAATAGCCTAAAGCAATAAATATGCTAGGCAGCAACAAGGAGAAAATAGATTTTGTTACTGTTCAGTACTCATGAGCATATTTAAAACAGTAAATGGTTAAGTCCCATTTAAGCCCCACTTTTAAGGACACACACTGAAGTCTTTTTTACTTTTATGTCATACTATAAGAACATGTATGTATGTTCCAATTCTCCTCAGAGATGAGTGGACTGATCTTTATGAAACGTTGCATAAACATTACCTAGTGCACTGTGAGTGCCAGCGTCTATATGGTGTATACAAATATTTTAGACAAATCCCACAATCGTATATATTTGCATATTTGACAGGTCAATTGAGGACCAAATGGAATGTCATAATAGCCCAATAGAAAGTATGGAATGGCCCAATAGAAAGTATCATACTATAATGATCATATCATGTTTGGTTTGCTAGTGTAGACAATACTGTATGCAAATAAAACTAGAAAACACAACTGAGTGTAACATTAGTCACTTCAAACTAAAATCACAGCTTCAAGTCCAAAAAGAAGTTCATGCAGGACCACTGTGGTCAAAGAAAATATATGTATTTATAGTAATTCATATTAAGGCTCTGTTTTGGCACTGCTCTGTCATGTGCATATATGGAAAGTTTCAGGCAGGGAGAGTAGCAGCAAAAGTTTTGCACAGAACAGGCATCAATGACAGCATGCATACATCAATTGAATCTCATCATTAAAAAGCTGGAGCTCAGGTGGGGGTGGGTTGCAAAGTGGTTTACAGAGGAAATGGCAACCATAGGCAGGCTGAAGAAAACTAAACAGTACACCCTAAATAAGGGTGACCTGATGGCTCAGCTGATGTTGGCTGGAATTAAGATCAACTGTAGAGCATCTTATTGATGAAGTTTCTTACACTGGATAGAACAAAAGGTTAACAAAATATTTTCACAGGCAACAAGTTTCCATTCTTCACCAAAATCAAAACAAATTATACAGTGGTTTAATTTGAGAGTTAAAGAACATATTCCTCACAGTACTACTGAAGACAAATGCCATCCAAAATATCTGGTAAGACACCTTGTTTCAGTTTTTTTTTTTTAATGAAAGACAACACCAACTTCAGGTTTTCTGAAGTTAGAACTAAAGAAATTGGACATCATGTCAAATTTAATTCTTTAAGGCTTGCCTCTAGGAAACGTCTGTAATGAGACAAGTAATGTTGGTAGCATAGAACCCTGTGATAAACCTCTAGTATTAAAGGTTTATTTCAGTCTAGACATAGAATGCTGCACTGAGATCTAACAGTATAAATATGGAGACGTTATTTACAGTGTTAAATAGAAATTTAGAAGCATTTCCCCTTGGGATGTTTGACCACACTGGCTGGATTGGATGGCAGGTGAAAAGGTAATGCTAAAGGCCTCTGACCATCATCCTGCTACTGAAAGTTTGTTTGAGGTATGAAAATCTATTCAAATTACTATTAATTCCTAAGACATGATTGCTCAGGAAACACTGCATGAAACCTCTTAGGTTCTGTGTACTGACATCAATTAAGGACATAATGACTGTGCTAATGACTTGAGGTGCAGTTGATTGCCCTGCCCTGTGTGACACTGTATGCAACTGTAATTTCTAAAACAATTCATTCACTTTTTCCAGGGTTAATGTCAACATACCTGCAGTTCCATACATTTGAGGACCTAAAGATAGCATAATAAAATAGAAGTGTTTATAAGTTATGCAAATCAATCTGAGAAAAGTTTGCATTAAACCACAGGAACTTTCAAATTGCATTTCTGGCTAATAAACAACTAAAGACGACCAAGAGGGTGAAACTGTAGACATCAAGAGTGTTTTTGAAAAAGGGGAACCGCGAGGGCACAAATATCAGAGTTTTTTTTATGAAAAGTTTACTTTCACAAAGAATGTTTTAAACAAGTTATTAAGTCATCTTGTGCACATCTGATGGAACAATAGTAATCAATAGTTCTATCCACAACTTCACCTTGCATGTCACACATTGTCCATGTCTGCATGTCACACACTCAGCCACAGACAAAAGAGTAAATTAGGCAACAAACCCATTTTTAACATGTGTTATTACAGTTATTGTGACTGGGACACTGAGCACTTGCAGAGTGTTAGTAACAAGTCCAGTGGCCTGTGCTCAACAATTTACCTGTAGACCTCTGCAGACACATAGGCAGAATGCATGCTGCTGCTCTGTAAAGGTGCTGTTCACATTAAAGTCTCTCTATAGACATGCTATGAGACATCTATAGTGTCTCTAGAAGATGCAAAACTTTTATTCTAAAAATTGTGTATTGTATATAAGCCTTTTTTTGGTGATTATGAATCATAGCTCATTGAAATCTGAAATCTAGTATATCACTTTTTTATAGAAATATCCAAATTCTAAAGAGTATATTAATTTATACACTCAATACAAGGCTGGAGCTCCTTTACCAGAATTACTGTATCAATGGTCAGATATCTTTATTTTTTGAGATGCACTACTAGAGCACATTGTGAAAGGCAGTTTATTTTCCATACAATTTCTGTGATGCTCAATGTTGACAGTGGTCAAAGGCAAAAAGAATGCATAACAGTGAGTGCCAATACATTTATTTTCAAAAAGCAAACTTTTTTAATACTGATAGGAGGAGGTCCTGTATCCCAGTTTGCCCAGGTACCCAACACAATATATCCTACCCAGAACTATCATACTGGAAGCATTATTCACAATATGGTACTAGTCTCCCGCTTCTTTCCAGCTGTGTCCTTTGAACTCTTTATTCTGTACGTCTCTGATGACAGAAAGGGTTGGCGCTTAAAAGAAGCTGAAGAGTTCGCATAACTGAAAGGCCAGAGCAACTGCAGACTTTGACCGTGATCGCCATGATGTCCACATGACCACCATGTAACTTGAACCAAGCAACCTTTTGGACCAATTAGTGTCACATCACTTCTGAAACCAAAGGTGTCCCCATGCTCAACACATACACACCAATGAAGACCGGCATGGCTAAGGACACATGCACATTCATTCTCAACCCACGGCCCCATCTGTTGCATGGCCCCTGTCAAACTAAATGTCACCTGGTGACATCATATGCTTGTCAACCTTTCCCCTCTTGTCTATCCCTCTCTCACACACACACACTGCTCACACACTGGTCTGACACAAGCAAAATCCTGTATGTGACACCTCCTGCCTTGTCCTTTTTGTCTCCTCCACTCATCTTTCTTCCTTTCTCTTGTCATCCTCACCCCTCCTTTCCCAATCCAGTTTGTACTTTTCAGCTTTATTTAGCTCCTATTTTTCAGTTTTCTTTTCATGTCACCTTCCTCAAACAGTACGCTAACACACTCACACTCATGTATTACTGCATGAAAACTGGCATAGATGTTCAAGCAGTAGTGATGTTTGCATGTAAGCTCGCACACACACCTTTTTGCACACATGAAAATACAAAAATAACTTCAGGTCTATAGAGATGCATGGCTATACCTTCATGGCCAGTAAGATCCAGTTATAGTTATATTCATGCACTCACTGGTTACTTCATGACACTTCATTCACTTTGTGCTATAGATTCAACAACGTGCTGGAAACATTGCTTTGAGATTCTTGGCAATATTGACATGACAACCTCATCCAGCTGCTGCAGAGGTGTGGGCTGCACATATATGATGTGAATCTGTCATTCCACCATATACCAAAGTTGCTTTATTGGATGGGACCTTTTGACTGTGGAGGTCAGTAAAGACCAGTAAAGACAGACTTAATTGGTCTTTACTGCCAAAAGCCTTAATTTTTTTCTTCATGATAAAGCTTATAGTTAGAGCTGGTTCAGATGATCATACTTAAATTCTAGAGCTGTAGGCCCAGCCTCCTGGTGGATACACAAAAAATTACCCACCACCTCTTCTCCCTTTCATTCTCCATGCATTTATATCATTCTATTGTATGTTATGAACCTTGTGACTTGCCTCTCCTGTTGTTTGTGCTTTTTCTTCTCTGGCCTCTCGCTCTGCCTGTGCCTTCGCCTTCCTACAGGTGTCTTGAGCTCAGTAATAATTTTTTCTCTCTTTGCTCTCCTCTAAACCCAGACTGTCGCAGCAGACAGCCAACCTCCCTGAGCCTGTCCTTTTCTCCTCACTGTGGCCAAAGGGAATTTTTCCTTTTTTTTTTTTCTGTAACACTGTAAGGACTTGACATTAGCATGTAAAGTGCCCGGAGATGGCATGCTATGATTTGGTGTTCTGTAAACTAAATAAAATTGAATTATATTGAATTGAAAAAAACTCAAGGATCGTTGGGATTGAGGAGCAGCAGTTCTGACACGAACCTCATTCAACTTTAAGCTTTGGGATGAACTGGTAAACTAACTCCTGGCATTATCATCGTCATCAGAGCCCTAGTGTTCACAAATTTATCAGTGCAGCTTTAATATATAAGGGCTTTTGAAAAGTTGAAATCATGCACAGAATATCTGAGGATCTGAAACACACACACACACACACACACACACACACACACACATACCTACTGCAGTTCTCTTGGGCTACTGCAATTTAAATCTACATATCAGTCACTCAGTCCTTTCTCAACTGATGCTAGAATCCTCACCGACTGCAAAAAAAGAAACCACATCTTCCGTGAATCAAGCACTGCGTAGCACCAGGTTGTATCCCTGATTGCATGTAGACGGTGGTCTAGAAATAAACTGGCTTGACTACCTGTGTGTTCTAAGTATATAGAACTTGGTTCATTTTTACAAATTAAGAAAAGCTCTTAGTGCTAGTTAATGATTATACACTGTGAGTGTGATCTGAAAAGAGGCTCCTCTAATCTGCACTAGTCAGTTGATAAATGTATGATGACAAGCCTGTGGACAGTTGGGCAGAAATTTCTAAAGCCCTTTAGTTTGTTCCCAGCTTTTCAAAGCTGAAAACCCGGCAGTCAGGACTCTTGGGTGATTTTATAAAGAGACAAATCCTGGTGCTAGCTCATTAATATTGATTAGAGGGCTGATTTACAGACACTGTGGCGGCTCCCGGATATGAGTACAATTTTATTGGACAGTTTTTAGAAGCTCTATGAAACAAGCCATGAAAAAACTAAGTCTCTCTTTAACTGTCAGCAAAGAATATCATAACACTGTAGATCACAGATTAAAGGCCATATTAATGTTCACAAAATATGAATACAACTGTGACGACAGTCATGCATTTTAAAATACGCTATCAAGATTATGTTACTCTTTTTGAACACTGGCTGACAAAAAATGGTTCCAAAATAAGTGTGCCTTTTACAAAAGGGCTCCTATTATTGCTCATTTCCAGATCTTTATTTTTATTCTTGGACACTACTAAAGTAGCTTTGCATGATTCACAGCTCAGTTCTCTTATACTGGACCTAGGTGCAGCACTTCTCTTTAACCACTTTCCAAAATAAGCTGTTTCAGTTATGTGTATATACACAGATCAGGCATAACATTATAACCACCTGCTTGATATTGTGTTGGTCCACTTTTAGCTACCAAAACAGCCCTGACCCATCCAGGCATGGACTCCACTAAAGGTGTGCTGTGGTATCTGGCACCAAGATGTTAGCAACAGATCCTTTAAGATCCTGTAAGTTGCAAGGAACTTTGGGAATTTTGTTGGTGTGTGGGACTGTGGCCCGTGGTGTATATTTTTAACTGGTAATTATGTGACAATGTGTTTCAGGTCATTTTACAGTGTAAAGAGGAAGTAATGCAAAGTGCAGCATAACAGGTTACTTTCTCCAGCAAGTAATTAAGTGACGCACTATATTACTTTTAAGAAAAGTAATGAGTAGTGTGTAATACATTACCTTTTTTTGAGTAGCAACCCCAACACTGTTCATCACTGTTCCTTCACTGGACCACTCATATATGAAAATGAAGGAAAGCATGCATCTGATAGGTATACTGTCCACTTGTCCCATATAGTTTTCCTCTTTCACTCCTGCTGTTATTCAGGCCTGAAAAACTAGAAATGATCTTCCAGAGCCTCAAACCAAAGTTGGAACAGCTCCAGTCAGCTGCATTAGTTGAAGTACACAGAGTCTGAAACCTAATACAAGGTTTAAGCTTTAAAATCACACTGAATTCCACAGTACAGTAGTGCAATGTGCTATAAATAAAATGTATAATATCACCATGTCTTGTAAAATCTGTTCATACCAAGAGTAAAAATTCTTGCCTTTCCATCTCTGCTGCCATAGCAACAACTCCTCCTTTCCAGTAGGATAATGCGCAAATAAAATAACAGAACAATGATAGAAAGGAGGTTTTTACAAATGCAAAATGCTAATGCAACATGTCCTCCCAGTGATTAAATCTAAAGTGGGGAAAAGGAGGTACTATAATAATTCAACCATTTACTGTATGAGTGAGGATCCCAGACAATGAGAGCCACTGACTAAAAACCAAAAAGGGAAAACTGAGTACATGCTCATCTTCCTCTATAATTCCTAGTTTAACACTCTCATGATTATATGCATCACAGCTGGAGCTGCCTGCTGCTGCTGGACTTTAAACAGCTTTGCAATCCCATAACCACATTAGAAGTTTATACTTCTAATATTATGGTCATTAAATTCCATAAAATAATGAATAAATTTTGGATAAAAAAATATATATAAGCTTGTTTTGTTTTTCAATTACATTTTATTTGTATAGCACTACAACACAATAACAGTCACCTAAAGGTGTTTTATATTGTGAGGTAAAAACCCTACAATCAGACACCCCCTGTGAGCAAGCACTTGGTGACAGTGGGAAGGAAAAACTCCTTTTTAACAGATGAAAGATTTGGGGTGAAGGGAGGGAGGACAAAAGACACACTGTGGAAGAGAGCCAGAGATTAAGTGAGAAACTAAATGAAGTTGGCTGGAATGCTCACATTGATTAATCACAAATCATTAATGTTTAATAGAATATCTACAGCTATTTAGCTTCCCAACTCTGGCCATAAAAAGTAAAACATACACAATATTCTTAAGCCAATCTTCCCTTCCTGGTTGTCTTTTACCACTTATACTCGTGGGTCTGCACAGCGCTGTGCTCTGTGCTTTCTGTGCAAATTTGTGGACCCCTAATTGTTCATGTTAACAACTGTATATGTCATTGCTGCTATAGTTTACTTTGCAGACGAAGAATTATGTTTTTTGTGTTCCTCAGACTCTCCCCTTATTTTTCAACCTTGACTTTTCTTTATACTATATATCCAATGATATAGAAATAACCAAATCAAGTCATTTTAAAAATATACTTTCCCATAATACTTTCCCACTAGAACACTTGTAGATCTGGTGCTGAGTAGATATCTCAGGACAGGATATCTCCTGTCAGACCAATTTATACCGCAGCAAGTGTAACAAGAAGTTTTTGTCCGACTTCACAAACTTTTGGGACCCAGTTTTCATTGTATAACTTGAACCCAGATCTTGTAGCAACCCTGGGGACAGAAAATACATTTTGATGGCATCTTTCTTACACCCAAATCTGAGCTTAAACAAACACAACAGATTAAAGTTTCATTGTAGCTTCTAGGGAAGCACAAAGAGCACAGAATGCCTTCTTCTTCTTTGGCTCACTCGGCAGGGACACAGGCAAATAGACACGTGGTAGACAACTGGGCGAATGAAGATGGAATGAAAGAAAAAGCTTGAGAGACAACAAGAAGGACAGGTTAAGTGATAGATAATCATTGTTAAGAGGTTTGATAAAGGAGCAGGAGTGAAGGATAGAAAGAAAATGAGAAGATACAGCAATGCACAGACAGGCATAATTATCACTTAGGAGACAGATGGGAGGAGTTGAGATTTGCAGTGGCCAGCTGCATGCTGATTCACGATCGGTCTCATTTACTTTTTCACTTTTCTGACTCTTCCACTTTTCTCCATTTTACAGAAACTCCTGGCTCATCCTCATTTCTTCTGTTTTTCTTATTTCACATTCTAAGGTAAAGGTTTTTACAATCCCCTTCTCTCTCTCCATTTCTCTATCAGCGTGGTAGACACTAATTTGTGAATATCTAATATGTGAACTAATTTTCTCCGGTTTAAATAAAGGTTTAAAAAAATAGAGATAATTGGAGAAGAAGAAGAGGAGCAGTGAAAGAAGGGAAGAGAGAAGGAAAATGTCTGAGGGGAAACAAGGAAGATCACAACATGGAAAGTCAAGGATATCACATTTTTCACTTCCTTTAATTGGAGTGAAGTTGTTGAAGGTTGTGTTCACAAGTGGGACAACCAAATAGGGAATCAAACATGTTGGACATGCACTGTTTTGTTTTGTTTTTATTAACTGGACAAGCACAAATGCCAACAATATATAAAAGTAAGTTGGGTAATCAAAAGATTATAAAGGCATCTAACCTGCTATCTCAGTGAGTGTGGGAAACGCACATGCAAATCCCACACACTCGAGGTTTCCTGCCACTACTTTGAATGCATAGTAGTTTGCAACTGATATTGAATGACTACTTAAAATTAACATTTATAAGTATAAATAATAATAATAGTGGTAATAATGATCCTTTTTTTAATGATTTTTATGATATAGTAAAGTGTTTAACTGTTGTAATGGCTATACATGGTTATATAACCTATATCCTAACGATTCTAGAATCTTCTTGCCTTTTCCACCTTCGGTAAAGGATTCATTCGCTTCCTCCTCACCTCAAGCCTTATCTTTTGAAGTGAAGTGAGGGCTCAAACACATGAAAATGTGCATAAGCTTCTTTATTTATTATTATTATTGTTTCAGTAACTTAATGTCAGCAGATTAGACACTGAATCCTCCTGTCTCTGGAGCTGACGAGAGCCAGCTAAACAACAACAACAGTTGTTTATAAACTAACTTTATACCAGCTAATGTTAGGCTCAAGTGTCCTATAAATCACATGTTCCCTCTGATAAACAGTTTGATTACATTCTCACTTTTATATTTATTCACTATAAGAATCAGAGAATCAAGTTTCCTCTACTTCAAAGGTAGTTTCACAAACACCGTACAGCAGCTAACATTGGCTAACAGAGACTAACACTGGCTAACAGCAACAAAAAATGTAGTCTTACTAACAAAAAAGTTTAGCATATCCTCAACAACTCACCTCTTTCGCAAGGTTTTACTGCCTCTTCCAGAGTAAATAAAGATGGACTCTTCTAAAGCTTGTCGGCATTGACAGCTGAGGTAAACTGTGGACAGATAGGGAAAAACTCCAAAGCAGATCCAGTCAAAACAATAGCAGAAACATGCCATGAATTTAGGCATAAATCTATTATTGAAAGTCTAAATTTAATGTTTTTGATTTCTCATGGCTGACTAAAACATGTTTGTCCTACAGGGTCATCATTGCTAGGATTATGCACTCAAATTGGAGAAAGCCAAAGTCAGTTGAGTGCACTCTGCACTCTGCAATCTACTAACATCTTGCATAATCTTACACACTGTAAATGGAATTAAGGATTAATCAACCATTTATTAATGTCAGATTGGATTGATCTGTAGTTATGAAATATGTTGTAGATAGTTATTATGAGGGAATTCTTGTTCAAAATGGACCCAAACCATACTCTGAAGGCCTAGAATATGAGCAGTATGTAAGGTTTTAAAAAATATCAACTAAAGAATATTAAAATACTAGTTTAGAAAACCACTGAGTAATGTCACAGTGTAATCTTTTTTTTTTTTGTGCAGTCTTATATACACTGTGTCAACCTCACCCCCTTGATTGATGACTCATGATTTATCTACAGGTTTTTATTTGAGAAAACAGGGTATGCATTTCCTAAGATATGATGTACCAGCCTTTCATATTGTGCTGTTTCATCCAGGCTATGTAAAAGTGCACAACACTGTGGAAAATACATTTTATAACCAAGGAATGTATGATGTCTGCCACAGCACTGATGAAAAAATAGTATTTGACTGCAACTATGTATGATTTCCTGTGGACAGAGCTATAAATGCAACATAGACAGTATCAACATAGACATCTCACATTTGTTTTGGGTTTTTTTAATGTTAAGAATCCCATCATCTTCAAGTAATTTTGACTCCTTTTTATAATATTAATTTTAAGAATTTTTACTTTTACAAGGGAAAAAGAAATTTCTTTTTCCTCAAATTCCTATTATTCTTTATGCTTGAAGTAACCAGCGCGCAATCAGAGTAACATCATTAACTATTACTACTGAATGCTTTTGCGAATCTTTAATGATTCTGTGTTCAAGCTAATATGGGGTGTTATGTTGGCCTCTGGGCAACTAAAATAAATGAGGCTAGGGGAAAACATGGTCTTGATTAAATGTTAGACGGCACACAACATTCAATCTTCAGTGCCACAGTTATGTGCTGTGCGGCTGGGCTACAAGCCCAGTCATTAACCCCAGCCTCCTTCTAACTGCCAGCGCCAGTGAACATAGGCTGAGTGGCAGGTTTCCTCCAGAACATTTTTCAAAATGCAAAACAGGAGCACTGGAATGTCTATGGGAGACGAGACTGCAAAATAGCAGAATACCAAAGCCAACCCAAGAAAAATAGTGAGATGAAAATGTTAATAATAAGTGTATATTTTAAAAAAAACAGCTAATATCATAAGAATGTTGTTATGCACAATAGCATTATCAAGCAACTTATGTAGAGACATTATTTGGAGTGATTTTGCTTTCCTTCAGGAAGAAACTGATGTCATTGTGTAGGACGTGCAGACTTGCCAACGCTGAACATTTTGCAGCGCAAACAAGCCACCAAGGCAAAATGATGTTAAATCAGCTTGGAAGGAGGGAAACCAATGTGGTGAATAGCTGTTCTGGCTTCTTGGGAAATAGAGCCTAATGCAGGGAGATATTTAATGATAAGAAGAAGAGCCAAACAGAAGCTGGCAATAAACCGAAGAGACAGTTCGGTGACAGAAGGGGCCATCAACAGCCAGAACCCAGCAGAAAAAGATGCAGCTGTACCTCAGATAGACAGACAGACAGACAGACAGACTTAGAAAAATATCTTTTTTAGTTCTAAAAATGTCTTTTTTCTTTTAGTAAAAAGTTAGAGGTGTGCGAATCGATCCAAATATCAACAGTATTGATACCAACACTGGTATTGGTATCGGCTCAGTACTTTGTTTCTATCCTCTAAGTTCAGTATGTAGCCCACTGAATTGTGTTAAATTAATTCTGTTTTTGGAAATGAAAAAATATACCTCAAATGTGCAATGTGAAAAATAGTGAAAAACATAAGATAGCTGGCAAAAATGCTATGTATCTGAAGTTAAAAACTCTTGGGAAATTGAATAGAAGATCCCAAAAGCATCACATGTCCTTCAGTTCAGGGTGTGGCCACTACAGCTCATTTGCTGAAAAACAAACACGGCACTCCCAAGTATGCCTCCCTGTAGGGGCATTGGACAGCCAGCCACAGTGCTATAATGCCAACCTCACCTGCCTAGTCTACCAAAGACTGACTGAGCTTGTAACTGTACAGCCATATCTGTGTCAAAATGGCTGTTACACTTTGTAGTACTTTATAGAAATAAGAAGCATGCCACTTCTGATGGATAGATGATGTTTGTCAAGGCAAACAGTGAAACAGATTTTTTTGCACTTTTTATATTTTTTTATATGCGCTTTTGTGCACTCTTACATATTATGGTCATTGATGAACTATATACTTTGTGAATTTGCATATCCCAGATGGATTTGTTGTTTTCCTTAATTCTTTTATGATTTTTTAAATGAATGAATGAAATGCTCTACTGCAGCCAGATCAATTCAGGTGCACTCAACCTGTTGCCAAGGTCAATGCATCAGTCAAAACAGGCATTATACAACCTCACTCCTGCATGTTACCTGTAACTTACCTGTAAGTTGTATGCAAACAAAAACCTTAGTAGATTAGCAATGAATCAGTGTTTGCTGGATTGTTGCCCTACCAGCAGTCATTGAGGTTCATCTCTTACTTCTGTTGTGCCTGAAATGTTTTGCAAGGGAATTTACCTGTTTGTCCCTGTGGGCAGGATTGAGAATTTATGAGACGTCAAGTGGTGAGCTGACGTAGGTGTGATTTCTGGGAGAAGATTGTCATCGTCTGGATTAAGCCTCAAGGAGATGGGACCTCTCTAACTGCTCAGACCTTCTTGAAATGTGTTTCACTTTTATTTATTGTAAATAAAAGCACTGTATTCACTTGGAAGAGAGAAGAAATATAAAACTGCTTGTGACCAGTGTGAAGTGAATTGTGAAAATATAAGGACTATTTTTAATACTTGGATGAAACTCATTGCACTCAGTGTGTAAGGTCTACAACTCATGGACATCACCAAATGCTGCTTTTCTTCTCTCCAAAGGAAATGAGAAAAACAGGGGACTGTGTATAGAAATGGCTGTAATCACATCTTCACATTTGATTTGAAATCCACTGTTAGCGTTCTCTTTGCACTAGTCCCAAGCCCAGATAAATGGAGAGGGTACTGTCAAGAAGGGCGTCCATTGTAAAGTCTTTGCCAAAAACAAGCAGGTGAATTGTAAAAAATAAGACTTCCATATTTGATATGGTATGGGACCAGGTTAACAACAGTTTCTGGTGCTGTTGGCCAACAGGGTGCCGGTGGAAACTGTGCTACTGTTTCTACAGACAAAGAAAAGGGTTGTTAGGAGACAGTGGTGTAGAGGTCATAGTAGGGACTATGACTGGTAAATAGAGAGCGCTGGCTGATATGATGTAGAGATGGAAAGCAGGTCTCCACAGAGAAAATTCATGGATGTAGTGAAGGAGGACATGCAGGATGCTAGGGATAGGGTGAGATGGAGGCATATGACTACTGTGGTGAAACCTAAAGGGAGCAGCTGAATGAATAGAGTAGTGTACAGAGGCAAAAAAAAAAAAAAGTGACAAATATCCTTGTCCAAATACTCTTTCACCTAACTCTGTATTAACTAAATTAAAGTATTGCTACTATTAATACATGGCCCTGTGATAGACTGGCGACCTGCCCAGGTTGTAGCTTGCCTCTCACCCTACGACAGCTGGGATAGGCTTAGCCCCCTCCTAGTAATAATAACATTTGGTTAAGTGGATAGATGGCTATTAATACAACATAATATAGACAGAAACAGTACACCTGGGTCAGGTCAGTCTCAGATTCACGATTTTTAAATTCAAAATATATCTAAAATAATACAAAATATTTTTTAAAAAGAAGCAGACAAAGCTGGACATACCACACACACGTGCACACACACACACACACACACACACACACACACACACACGCTTCCTATTCTACATCAGCTCTTGGTACTTTTAATTATCTTAAACTTTATGCGGGTCATCCAGTTCAGCCCCTGCCTGAAACAGACTGTTCCAGCTCCAACAGCACCGGAGGCTACCAAAAGAAAAACAGACAGTAGACCAATTTCACCTCTATTACTCATTATTTACACAAAATGTCAGCTTCTCAGATACTTTCATACATGTTGATGAATTAATCTGAGAATCAATGTGCATCAACATACAACAAACAGCTGTTTTTAGGGGACACCAGAATGAGCTGAGGCCACATTGACGGGTAACCGGAGGTGCTGGCTGTAGTCTGGTTTTTTTGACACAAGGTTGCATTGCCATGTCAGTGAACTTCAACTTCTCTTTGACTATGTACAGACCTCTGGCATCACAACAGTAACTAAATAAAAAAGAAAAATCACAAAGCAATCACAAGCATATTATATCCCCTTTAAAGTTTGGACAAAGTGAGTTTTGACAGTTTGATATAGTCCTGCCTCAAAAATATGTTCGCTTTTCACAATTGTTCCAATAGTATTTGTGGGTATAAAATAGCACAAAGAAATATAACTTCAGATCAATCCAGGAATCAATCCTGTTTTTTGTTCTCTCAGAAATTACATTGAAAGCAGTCATGATTTTTTTTTTTTTTTGAGCATACAACAGAGAACTATAATTATCCACAAACAGCAATCTGGAGTGTTATGTGGTTTGTTGACGCCACACTGGGAGCTGACACCCAGCTTACTGTATGAGAACAGTTGTACGTGAAACAAATCACTGAGATAAAAAATTCTAAAAGACTCATTTGATCATCTGTGACTGTGTATGAAGGTCACCTGCAGGATGGTGGTGGAGGTCCTTTAATGTAAGGTGCTGGAGTTCTCCATACTTCCCTGCTTCTCACTTTTGGCTCCCTGTCTGAGCACATATACAGCTCCTTCAAGTATGTCTCCATGTGATTCTATTTTGAGCAAGGTCTTCCCAAGTAGAGCCGTCTACTAAATATTTTGAGAATGATACTGACTTTGTCTGTAGTCTTTTTGTGAACTCTGCACCTTGCTCCTGCATTTGATCATGATCATAGGTTACAAAGATCGCAGTGAAAAATATAGAGGAAAGTGGGGACAGCACTTGGGTGCCTATTCAAAAGAACTTGGGAGAACCACTGAAAAGAAAAAGCATGAAATCAAACAGTTAAATGATCAAACACACTCGTCCCCACAGAGCAGGAGTAAGCATCCACAATCACAAACACAGCACACTGCAAAGCCAAAGGCACTCTGGTGCCGAGGCTCTCCTCTCCCTGACCTCAAGTACTCCTGCCTTAGGTACCAACCTTTGCAGTTGACTCCACTCAGTAATTAGGCTATGGAGTGAGAGCAAAACACACTCACATTGACAAAAATCACATTAAGCCTTCTAGGGCTGTTAACACATGATGAGATGGATAGCATGCATGGGAGCATTCAGTAAGGAACATTGTGTTGTGTTTTCAAGGTTCAAGGTTCAAGGTTCTTTATTTGTCACATGCATAGTTATACAAGTATAACACACAGTGAAATGTATACTGACACGCTCCTCGACATGTGCAAAAATAAAAGGGGGGGGTGTATAGGAATAACAATATAAATATAAATATATATGTATATATATAGTATATACATTGGGTGAATGTGCAGTAGAAGCAGCAAGCAGGTGAATTCTGTACATTAATATGAATAGACATCTGACTATTTTACAGAATGGACAATATAAACATATTTAAAGTTAAAGGGAATTGAGTGTCTGGGGGAGAGTCTCAGTCAATTATAGATGCTGTGAGAGGGCGGGTGTGTGTGTGTGTGTGTGTGTGTGTG
>VVHJ01017990.1:2515-14223 GCA_015107715.1 Tylochromis polylepis
GGGGTGATGCATGAGCAAAGGAAAATCCATTTATGTTTTGATGCAGATCCTGGTCCCTAAAAATTGTGACATTGGCCTTGGCAGAGGACTGTGCTCGCCAAGTGCACTTATAATTGCATCTGTTATGTTTGAATTGTGCTTCCCTGGGATAGACGTAAATGTCTCAGTGGAATTTATGCAGCGAAGGATGGGAAAAAGCTCACAAAAAATCCCACATGCACACCTCCCAATTCTTTCCGGGAGGCCAGCATGTTGAGCAAGATTTTTAATTCCTGTCACAACGCAGGCTTAAAAATAAATATGAAAACGAACATAAACATATTGTAGTAGATGCTTCGCACACTTCGCACTAAATGTTTTACTTGGCAGTTTGTTCTTATGGGAAATTTGTCCATTGTCTGGTCAAAGTTCAAATTGGAACTTTCTAAACTGAGAAAAGAGCAGCCAGACATTATGCAGCCTTAGAAAAGAACAGTATTGCCTGTATTAAATTAAATTACTCAGTTATTTAGGGCCTCAGTCACTCTTTGGTTAGAGACTGATTGGCGACCTCCAGGCAGCCTCCAGTTGCGAGGGAATAATGTGCATATCTCCACCATCTGGTGAGTGGCTGTTAGAGGTTGCTTGATGTCACCAGGTGAAATTGGTTGCAAATTGAAAGTGCCGCACCAAAAATCTCCTTGTGATTGCCGTAGTTGCCCATAGTTTGCGCCAAACACCCAAATCTCTGTGCAGGCTCAGGTTACTCAATGCAAACTGGAAAAGAAGAACATTCACAATCAAAGTAAAAGTTGTGCTTTACCACTGCAGGCAACACACTTTCAAAAGTGCAACTTTTACTTGGAATGGGAACTCTCTCTGCTCTAGCATTATTGATTATACAGAGGACAACATTATCCTAGGCAGATAATCATAAGACTCTCAAGTAGTTGAAACAGAGGTGAAATTTCAGTCACAAATTCACCTACTTCCAAAGTCTCAAAATATGGAGAAAATCTGAAGCACCTCTAGAAGTACTTTTAGTATAAAGAACAACTTTACTATTTGAACCAACTTTTTCAACTTGTGACCTTCATCTGGGTTACCACTCAAGCAATAATTTTGTTCTTTGTACTACATCTTGCTGCTGAATTACCAAAAACAAATTCCCAGGGCCAAAGGTAACTGAAAGAAAAAGCAGGCTATATTGAGAAAGAAGGTGGAACACAGGAAAGGACATCGGGGGCAATAGTAATTTCTTCTAACATTATAAATCTGAGTATTAGCCAGTAATATATTCTGGCCTTCATACCAGAATAGGCCGCAAGATTCATGTTGTGTTTATGATCGAGTTAGCAGGTTTCTGGCCGCGCAACTCAAAGAAGCAACCTGAAACAAAGGAATACGGAGACTGACCTGACCTGGCTTTGCAGTGTGAAATCACTCCCAGGTCACATATGTTTTTGTTCATCCCCTTCACCTTGAGGTTTTAGAAGACGGCGCAGATAGCACGCAATGGTGCACCAGGCCTGCTAGAGGCCACCTTGCCAGTCCAGATGCGGTCTTTCATCTTTTTTTAGAAGCACAGTTCAGTAATGATTTCTGCACTGACAGAAAGCCTGCATGTGATCACAGCATGCTGTTGCTCGGGGACAGAATAGGCATGAGGACTATTATTCTAAATCTGGAGTATATTTCATGGAAATATTCTTTGCTTTTCAAAGGGTGAAAGCCATTCATGCTATTGTTGATAGCTTCTCTACAGCAAGACATTCTGGAGCTTCTCGATCTGACTGCCATTTTCAGACGTGGATCTTGCAAAATGCTTATTGTCAGATTTATCACACTGGTGGAGTTGTGAAACATTCTGGATAAAACTCATAGGGTCAGTAGTTGACAGTAGACAGTCCACCACCCCATCGAGATCAAATGAGTGCCATTACAAACTGAATCGCTGCAAGTTTTTCTTGATAAGAGCAGCACTGTGAGGCTCTCCAGACCAACTCAGCTGTCCCTGCACAGATAAATGGCTTCCTCTTTTGAAAGGTCCCACTCCTCATTTGGATAAGAAACATAATCAGCAAAACACTTTCAAAAATGATATCCTAATTAATGTTCACTTAAACTTTGAAGCAGGGCATTCTTGTTTGCACCCGAGTCAGACTGGACATGATCCATGTGCTGATGACTCTTTGAAAAGCTGAAGCTTCATTGTTCATTAACAAAGGGGTTTAATAATTCATTAGAGACTCGAACTGTTATTTTGGCTTTGACAGAAATGACATAAAACAGAGCTTCTGCAATGAAAATGAAAAAAAAAAGGCTTTTATCTTCCCAAGTGTTTCATGTCAGAAAAACAAAGGAACATCACAGCTGCAGACTCACATTTTTTGAATAAAACAATCCTTTTTAGTTTAAATTTACATAACTTTAAGCCTCATAACAGACGGAGCATAACAGCAAGACATAATTTAGAGTGAAAACAGAACTTAATGACTATCAAAAGCAGATGGCAGAGAAATGTCTGAGAAGATGTCCAAATATAGACTCCTCATCACTTTACAAAACCATTTTTGTACCTTATGTCTGTTAATTCAGCAAAAATGAGGCAGAAGCGTCTCATGTTAAAAGCAGAAATTGCACTTTTCACCATCACCCTATTGGGTCGGTTTCAGGGCAAAAACCTGTGAAATATTCAATATTCATACAAAAAAAAATTTCATTGTCAGAAACCATGGCTGGTGTAAAATTGAAAGCACCAAACATGAGGTCCCCCGCTGTTTCCAATTACCCTGTACAGTTATCCAGATGGACTGAAATACAGTACAGCATGTGGTTGTGTTTAAATGTGTGCTGTACTCGTCAGACGAGTTGTAAACACTTTGTCAGTGTGGAAAAAATGTAGTACGTTTTGTATGTTAATAATTCAAATATAATAAAAATAGTCTAAAATGTCTTGAAAGGTAAACACTTATATGACAGTTCTCTTTAAACTATAAAGGTATTTAAAGTTTGGAAGAGAAAGAAAAAATTTTAGGCAAACTGGACAGCATTTTTTCAGTACATGAAAAGTTTGTGAAACTTTCGTACTTTGTCCAAGTTCACATGGGCACCTGTAGTGTAACCTTTGAATGTGTTCTTAAATAACTATTCATCATGGGAAAACCTATAAGCTGTTCATTTTGAAAGGAAAGCACTGTGAATGATGTGCATTGCTTCTTAATCACTTCCAGTCTGACTGTAGTGTTGCGCCTTGAAGCGACTATTGTTGTGATTTGGCGCTATATAAATAAAATTGAATTGAATTGAATTGAATAGTGACAGTGAGGGCTGCAAAACTAACAAATAATTCAACATGTTATAAGATGACTAGACTATTGCAGTCATAATTTCCTGCTTGCAAAATATATCTTGTGTGTACTTTCATGTGAATGAGTAAAAACAAACTGAAGTGACACTGACTGTGGATTAATTTGTATTTTATCAAATGTTAGGAGCTCAAGGTGCTTATACACTGATATTTATGTAGTAGTTTTCTACTCTAACACACACACACACACACACACACACACATTTGTTTAGCGCTTTTATTTATTTCTAAAATCACTGTCTAATATTGATACACACTCAGGCTCGAATGGATACTTCAGGGGCAACTCAGATTTCATTTCAGTATTTCAGTATCCAAGGAGACTTCATCACACAGATGAGAGAAGCTGGGGATGGAGCCTACTTACTGAATTTCTTATTAGTGGTGAACCTGCGCTACAGCCTGGGCCACAACTGCCCCCAGTTTCTTTGCCAGTTCATGTTGTTCCTCCGAAATGTCAGGGTTTGCTTTGTTTGAGTGGCCAGTGGCAGGAATGGGTGTGCATATGAGATAAAGGCAGGTGAAGGCAGTCTTTGACTTCACATCACAGGCCTCTTCAGATTTCAGTTTGGGGGTGGCTGTGGCTCAGTAAGATGAACGGGTTCTCTATCACACGCAAGGTCAGTGGTACAATCCCTGGCTCCTCTAGTGTGCATGTTGACTGAACCCAGAGTTGCCCTTGGAGCATTGGTTTGTGAATGTGTGGATGAATGATGCTTGTGGTAAAAAAAAAAAAAGAATAAACTACATACGTATTTACGTCAGAACAAAACAATGGACATTAATAGAGTATCCATAGAAACCAGATAAAATTAATTTCAAAATTACAGAAAAAAAGAGAAGAATTTGGTGATAAAGTCATTGCCCACAGCAAGTGTCACCTATGATCTTCACGGAAATTAAAAAAGCAGAACTATGTGACCTTTTATGGTTATAATAAATAAATAAGAATTATTCTGAATTCTGAAAGCCACATTAGCGGAGTCCAATAATAAAAAAGTAAAGAGAAATGAGCATAACAGTGTCCTCTTTAAAATGTATTGTGAGAAGAACTTATTTTCTAAAAGAGAAAAAGTCCTGTTTCCGCTGTCCTCTTTTAAATTTTGCTTTTAATCTGTATTGACGCAGTTGCACAGCATATCAGCCAGTCATAACAGGCTTTTGGAAAAGGGTGTAGACCTAACAGTAACACATTAAATTTATGGACACAATGGTTTAAAACTGAGCCCACCCTTGACTGTCAAAACTAAATGAAACTTGAGTGCAGAAGAAAGGCTTGTAGAATTCACAGAGTAAGTGTGTCGGGAATGAACTTTGTTGGGTTGTTTGTTTTTAGTGGGGAAAAAAAGACATTAAATTTTTTCCCATGTGTGTAACATCTTTCATTAATGCTGAAATACTTTGAAATAGTTTGAATGTGTTTGAGATTTTTCCCTATTATGAAAATGCCAACTAAAAACAGCTCTGGATTCATTGCTTGTTGTCACTTCAAAGTGCCGGCTTTTCATTCTTGTAAATATAAACTTTGAGAGAGTAACCTGCTGATACTCTCATTAGCTGTTAGTTACAATTCACTAGATTAACCTTCGGTATAGCTTCTCATGTGAATTTAATGACAATCTAGGTATTGTCTTTTTTTAAGCAGCTCCGTCATGATCACATTGTTGTGTTTCTTGTATGAACTGGACCAAAGAGTGATCACACAGCCCGTGCTGTTTTCTCAGCTGTTCAGTCGAGTGTCCACGGTCAGTGTTGCGTCCTCAGCCTCCAGTCGCTGTATTGTTAGACAGGAAGATAAATGCCGCTGCTATGGGCAGCATCATTATTAATGAAAAGTGACATCATCGCGTGGTCTGCTTAACGGCAATCAGGCCTCTTTCTCTGCAACACTCAATGCAATCCAGATGTCCGTTTGATTAAAGGCTTAAACAAGATTGGAGAGGGTGAGAAAGAGGAGGCATAGCACAAGTCAACCCCTGGATTTTAAAACAAAGGGTTTTATAAATTTCTCCTAAAACAAAAACACGTGGATGGAAATAAACTCCTCCAACATTTCTCCCGCTTCTTAAATGACGGTCATCACCTGGTTTCAAGCAAAAGCACTTGTTCATCTGCATGGAAATTCTTGCCTAATTGAATCCACGACTTACTGTGAGACATTGCATATTTCCTATTCTAATAGTTGTGGGAAAGGTTTTTTTTTTTCTTTTTTAATACACCGCTGGAAGCTAATTGGATAGCAGACAGTCACTATTTGTTGCAATCAGTGTTTTAGCAGCACTAGCAGTGTGGCTCTAGGGATGGCAATATTGGTCTGTTGTTTAGGCAGGTCCCTTTGGTTCCAGCCTATCGATAATTTGCCAAAAAATTGATGGTCCCCAGTGGATGATGCTGACAAACTTTTTTGGTCTCTGGACTTTTTCTCCAGCACTACCAGTGGACTACAGCTAATCAAATGCACTTGAAGTAATCTCAACATTCTTGGTTGGATTTATATAACATTCAGATGCTCATAATTCCCAGACAATGAAGTTTCCTCATGCCACGCCATGAGCATGTCAGTTCAAAACATTACTCTGTAGTGTTTTGCTTTCAAAATCATATAAAAGAAAGTTTTTTTTACAGTCCTCTAAAAAAACCCAGAAGTATACCCTTACTGTTTCCATAGGACTTAAGTGTAAATAGCAGCCAGAAGTTGCTAATCAAATGCACTTGATTAGTATGAGCACCTCTATAAAAGTAGATGTTTTTCACCGTAAAATGAACATGGCAGCACGACTCGAGTATACAAAGTTGTATCTGAACAAACCACAAGACTTCTGGAACTATTTCTTCTGGACAGATGAGACCAAAGTGGGGTTGTTTGGTCATAAAGCACAGCATTATGCCTAACAAAAACCAAACGCAGCACATGAGCACAAACACCTCATACCAACTGTCAAGCACAGTGGTGGTGATTTGGGCTTGTTCAAACCCACACAACCAGGGCACCTTACAGTCACTGAGTCACTTTGTGCTCCTCTGTATACCAAACTATTCTAGAGTCACATGTGAAGCCATTTCTCTGACAGCTAAAACTTTGCTGAAATTGGGTTATGCAACAGGACAATGATCTCACTGTTGTAGTAGATCTACAACAGAATGTCTGAAAAAGAAAAGATCAAGGCGTTACAACGGCCCAGTCACAGTCCAAACCTCAACCTGACTAAAGAGAGCTGTGCATAAATAAAAATCCACAAACCTCAATGAACTAAAGCAGGACTTTATGAAGTACCGTGATTTCTTTTTTAACATTACTGTATCTTTTTCAGTGAAGTAAATCCTGATGGCGTATTGTAGAGGCTGTCGACTCATGATATCCTCAACATTTAGACTGGTTAAAACTCGTATTATGCAATTCTGTTTGTCATTTTAAATTGCTAGAAAACTGTAATGGAGCTAACGAGTCAAAAATGATTGTATCTGGTGGTATTTCTGACTACATCAATTTGAGAGTAGTAAATGAACATAATTTTGATATAATCCACTTTGTCTTAAAGTAGTATTTCAACATGTTGTCTAAATCAGGAGTTAATGATGCCTTGAATGCCTCAAAATGACAGATCCAGTCATCTGGGGGGCAAGGAACTGTCTAGCAAAGAGAGATTTAGGTAAACAAAACCCCAAAAAAACCTCAAATAAAAACACACCTGTCACAGGCCAGGATGAATTAAGTCTACCTTGATTTTTCCCTTCTCTCCAACCAGAATTTGACCCATGATGGCCACAAGAAGACGCGGGTGGTTTGGACTGACTGCAACCTGAACTGCCACATAAAATGACTCACCTGACGTTGGCTGGGCGTGACCATCATCTGCTCACATTTTCCTCCAGCAGTTCTTTTTGCCAGCAAAGCCAAAGTTGAAACTGAAGCACAAACCCACCCAGTGCTTTTTGGCCCACTTGTTTTCTTTAGTGTATATGTTGCTGATGCAGGATGGATAGAAGGATGAAAAATGAGAATCAGTGAGTCACTTTATTTGCTTTTTTTCGTCTAATGGCAGGCATGATGTTTATCATGTTACTATGGTTGCTCTGAGGGTATCCCAAGTTCTATGATGTGCTGTTTTCCACCATGTTTCCATGTACAGAGGTCATTCAAAAGTCTAAATATCTCCAAGACATGTATTTATGTTTTATTTTGACTGCAGGTAGCAGACAAACATGCAGACCCTTGGAAACTCCCGTTTCTGTGGCCAAATAATATACAGGAGTAGTTGTCACTCACCGTCAGGACTGCAATGATGTTATCTGTTGGTGTAAACTTGACAGGTACTACACATTTTGGCTACAGATCCTGTGAGGGTGGAGGCCCACAAGGGACCTTAAGGTAGTTATGCAAGGAAAGGTGTTTCAGCAGGAGGTAAAAGATGACATCAAGCAAAAACAACAACAACTGAACGCAGACTGTGTGAGGACTGTTTGTCCCTCAACTTATTTGCATGTTTGTTTCACCAATTATGAGAACTTATGAGAACAAACAAAGCGGAAACGATTTTAAGACAATTCACCATGTAAAAAAAATAATCTGTGAAAATATCATACCATTTTAAAATTGTAAAAAAAAAAAAACTGTTCTTTTCAGCAGTTTTTAATCAGACATCACATGTTATCATTTGCCACTTATGGAAACTTACATTAATAAAAAAGGATAATGTACTGGCAGAAAATTACCAGGGCTTTTTCCATCTTTTTACACATTTTTTTTTAGAGTGTACTACTTCTAGTTAGTGTCTTTCTGAAGGTTTTATACAGCAGAAGCAGCAGCAGCAGCATAATTACACAAAATACTCCTTTTTGACTAATATAATTTGAAATGAACTCATACTGAAGTATGAACTCACAATACTTCTGTTAAATATTTGCAGTATGTCAACACTAGGATTGCTTAAACAGTAACTAATTTGACAACCTTACGGTACTCTGGTGGCCTGGGGTTAAGGCACAAACCATGAACCACAACATCCTGCAAAGGACTTTTGTGGCATGTCTTTCCCCATGACTCTTTCCCATCATTTCCTGCGATCTGTCTAATGTACAATAGAAACATAAAATAAATAGCCTGAAAACTGCCATGTACTTTGCTATGCAATAGGAAATAATATTAGATAATAATACCTCCTGACCCATGGAAATGTGTTATAGCCAAAGGCTCTAAACAAGTAAAATTTAAATATTTTTAAAGTGAAAATAATTGTAAATTTTGCATGATAAATATTTGAAGAGCAACAGTGGTTTTCAAAAGACACAACATAACTATGTCATTCAAAGCTGCAAAACACAACAAATATCTTTATCTCTGTTTAGACATCTTAAATTTATCTTATCGGGGGGACTTCTGCTTTCTAAACACAGCCTCAATCTCTTTCCTCTCTAGTCCAAAGAGACATGCAAAGCAGCTCTCAGGATGCTCAGGATGTCTGTGCCCTGTTTGAAGTTTATCTAACTACCATATGTATTTGTTTTCCCCAGCAGAGTAAATGATGATTCTCTCTGTCCGCTTATCGTCCAACGCTCCCATCTCCACCCACCCAAGTGCATGTTATTTATTATGAAATGACACCTCACTGTCCGGAGAGCCTACTGCAGTGGGCATGATTTATGGAGACACAGGATGAGACACAGGAAGACCATTAAAAAACCTATCAACATCATGATGCAGTTGGTGGACTGAGAGTAGGAAAAGGGAGAGCCAGCGAGAAGTCTTGAGTTCTTGTACCAGATAATGGCACTATAATCCAACATTTATTGACATGATTATAATTTCAGTCAACTAAATCTTGTTTTTTTTGTGTGTTTGTTTTGCTCAGAGTCAGATTAGACCACTGTGATCTAGATTTAATTTTGAAACCTTATTGAAAGAATAAGGACAGTGGTTTAAGTGCCTGGAGGTGACTGTTGTTGTGAGTTAGCGCTATATAAATAAACTGACTTGAATTGGTAACCATCTACTAACACATAATGTGTCATTTCTTTAAATGAAACAATCCAAAGAAAAATGAAAGAAAAAACAAAGTTGGGGGGAAAGGAAAATAACAAAATAAGTTTGAATTTCCCAGGGGTTTATGTGAGGGATGCTTTTATGGCTTTAATAACTCATCTGGTCATTGGGTATTGGACTTTGATGGGACCAGTTGTGTTCATAGTCTTAGACCATCTCTGGTAAGATGGTGAGTGAGTGTGATTGCTGTACGGGTCTCTTGTGGTGAAGAGAGAGCTGAGAGTGAAGTTGTTGGTTTCCTGGTTAATCCACATTACTGACCTCAGTTACTGACATGATTTTGGATATTGACTGCAACATCTCCTGCAACCGCAGATGGAAATTAACACCCTCACCAGTGCATATGAAGACAGGATGAAGAGCTCAGTCATTCACTTAAGCGCCACATAAAAAGGAGGCAGCTGAGGTGATTCAGGCATCTGACTGGGATGCTTCTTGGGCACCTCCTGGTGAGATATTCCTGGCATGTCCCAGCAGGAGGATGCCTCAAGGGCAGATGAATGAAACACTTGGGAGATTACCTCTTTCGGGTGGTTTAGAAATGACTTGGTGTACACCTGGAAGAGTTGGAGGAGGTGGCTAGGGAGAGCGAGGTTTGGGCATCTCTGTTTAGAGTGTTGCCCTCACCGACCCAGACCAGGGATGGATGAATGGATAAGAAGGTATAGCCATGGCTATATGTAGAACAATCTTAAATATTACATGCGATGAAACTTTTTGGTTTAATTATAGACACATGTAAAACAATGAATTTGTAACCTTTGAAAGATGGATTCCCCTTCATGTACCTCACAATGGATTGGTCCACTGCCTACCATTCCCTAACTCCTCTACTTTGCAAACTATAAACAAAGAATGTGTGAGACACTGTTATTTACTTCTGCTACTCTGTAAAATTAAACACATTTAACACCGATTATATCTTACTGGCTCCATTACCTCACTACTAAACTTTGTTCTGTAACGTGGCTATGATAGGACTACTGGGCAGCCATAATTGCTAATGCAAATTTATAAAGGTCTGTGGACCATAAAATTATTATAACTCACTGGTTCTTATTTCATGTAGTATTTTCTGAAAAATGTTAATGAAAAAAATTACTAATGAAAATCTAAGGGAATGATATGCAGATATTAATTTAATTTGTTGAATTTTATTTTTAGCTTTGGCATGCTGGCTTCAATCTGGTTTAATGTTAAACATGAGCTAACGTTCTCCTTTTTCATATCTATCAAACAGACTTTATACTGATACTAATCATCTCGCCTAACTCGTGGGATCTGAATCTCAATTTGAATAAAACAATTTTCCAAAGTGTCAAACAAATTCTTTAACAGCTTGTGTTGTGTGAAGGAAAAAAATGACTTTCTGCAAATATTAACAGGAATCAGGTCTGTTTGAGTGTATTTAAAGACACAAATGATATATGTGGCATTACTAAAGCTATTACAGACACACATGAACGGCCTTGGCAAATACATTGACAATATCCCGACAGTCGTAGATGTCTGAGCTCAAATGGCATGCATCAGTCTGAGCTGAAAAACATCCAGCATGCAATGTTTATGAAACTAAATCCTTAAGAGCCCAGAAATTTCAGCTCAGTGATAAATTTCCTTTTTGGATTGTTTCAGTCTTCAAATGCACTTAGATACACATTCAAGCTCCTTTGAAGACTGAAGGTGGACATATGGCTTTCCCTTTCCTCCCTTCAATTTACTGATACATACCAGGTGTTATACTTTGCAAGCTGAACTTCCCAAGATAAAGGTTTCTTTCCTAGTAGAAAAAAAAACAACTTATTGATGTGCTACTAATATGTATTGTATTATACTGTGGCAGAAATGAATTCAAGTTTCTTTGTCTAAGAGGCAAAGGACGCAAAGGAATTTGTTACATCCCATGTGGTCCTCAGATGTTACTGCTATTACCACCGTGCTAAGGCAATTTATTATAGTGGCGTTTGTGGCCACAAAGAGACAAAAAGAAGCATGTATTTCCTGCATCCTGCAGAGGGCAAAAGCTGCTATGAACTAAATGAAAAAAACCAAACAGCTTTTTGGGAGTAATTTTGGAAGGGTATCGATAATAAACAGATAAGAAGGAATGAGTGGCTTTGTTGCTTGACTGCTGGGCTGTGCATAATGGTCTCTTTTTTGTATATCCAGGTATACGGCTGTAATACTGAATCATTTCAATAAGCTATCTATCTATCTATCTATCTGTGTGTGTGTGTGTGTGTGTGTGTGTGTGTGTGTGTGTGTGTGTGTGTGTGTGTGTGTGTGTGTGTGTGTGTGTGTGGGTGTGTGTGTGTGTGT
>VVHJ01017990.1:14243-47189 GCA_015107715.1 Tylochromis polylepis
TATACTTAAGTGTGTTTACAAAAACTGATAATGTGATATGTGATGAAGGTCATGTTTACATGATCAGACAACTTTCACTCACCCCCAGAAATCCGTAATAACAAAGCTGAGTCCTCATCAGGCACAGATGAAGTCAATTAATACTTTGTTATGTTTTACTGAACACAAATGATTGTTTAGTTAGACTATAAAAACAACCTACTTACAACACACTTTTCTATCAGTACAAGTAACTGAATAAAGCGTACTGGTTTATTTCGTGGAAACAAACTACAAAAACACAACTTTAAACAGTTATGCAAGTCACATAAATAACTGAATGACACAGACTAAAAAACACTAACACAAAAACAAATGCATTTGAGTACCTTCCAAGTCACCACGCTGCTACAGTACTGACTGAAAGTCTGAAAGTTGAGACATTGGGATAAAATTGGGAAGATAAGTGATTCTCTACCAGGTGTGCAAATCTGCACCATCAGCTCACTAAGTTTCTCTCAGTCCACTTGAGTGTAAATCCTCTGGAAAATTTCTGGAGGAGACTTATAGTGAAATGAAAAGTCCTGCCCTGTCAGGAGCGACTGTAAGAACAATCCAGGTTTATGTCAACATTCCTGTGAAGTCTGTGTCACTCTTTTTTCATAATCACATTTAAAGTTTTAATCAGATTAATCATGTACAATACAAGCTTACCCCATGTGTGGTCTCCTACCCTACACCCCACCCCAACCCAAATCCTATTATCACCCATTTTGATTACAGGATAATACCTGTGGGATATTGTATCATTATTGTTGCTAATATTATTAATATACAAGTGACTGTTGTTAGAATTGCATGTTTTCCCTTTTTAGAATACCTTTTCAGTAGTGAAAAAGTGGACATGTAGTGCTACTGTATAGTCGGTGTGTTATCATAGGGCGAAAGATGCTACCACTGAATCCTCCTCATTACTCAAAAGATTGTGGCAGTTAAATGTCAACAGACTGAGTTGGAAGGCTTATATTGGATATACAGCAGCTGTTCCTTCTATTTTAATATCATGTGAAGAGTGCATTAAGTAGTTTTTGTTTTGGCTGCTAAATGTAGAGAGCATTACATTGATTTGTAAACTCTGCTGCTGTAAAATTTTCCCTGTTAAGCCTTAATACGCTTGGCTCGTGTTATTTTTATCTACCGTGTTCACAGTGCTGAATCAAACTCTTTCTAATTAGAGGGAAGTGAGGGCATCGAGAGGCAGGGAGGTCTGAGGAAACCCAGCCACCGAAGGTGTGAAAGATGAGGACAGATGTTGTGCTGTCTCTGATGGTGAGGTCACTTTGATGGCTTTGACCTCATACACACGAGTCAGCAGGACTCTTGCAGCCAACAGGTCATAAATATATGCCTGGGATCGAGAGGCAGACATTACCAACATAGTGCTGCATGACCTAATGATCTGGCAGGCTATAGATGGCGTAGTGTGTTGTTTTGGTGTGCCTATACTACCATTCATTCACAATGCAACATAGATTTACTGCCCTGGTGTAATAGAAGGTACAAGTGATTTTTTAAAGGATGAATTTCAGTTTATTTTTTCTCTGCTTGGAGCAGTTTTCATTTTCTGTGCTTGCTATAGATATCATGCCAGTAAGATGTCCTCGACCTTGTACTTGTATGATAGAAAAGGGAATTACAAATTGGCTAATTTAGCACTCATTATAGCCTCATTATAAAAAATTAGTGCTGGTCTAAACATGACCTGTCTTTGATAAGTTACAAAGGGTCATGATACGAAAAACAGTGACGCGTTGCCCACTGTAGGCAGGAATTCATAGTAACAACACGGTCACCGTTATACCACACATCCATCACCTAGCAATGTAGGGTTTTGGGGAGGTTTACTTAGTATGAGCTTTGTTTTCTGCAGATTACAAGATTGTTTGGGGACCACAAATATGATGACATTCATAGCTGTTCCCAAGCTCTTCCCTGTTGTTTTGCAAAATGACTGTATTACTGATCACATCCCTGTACAGGTCAGGCAATTCCAGTTGCGAAGCCGCATGGAGGATTTATTAGAACCAGATGGGCTGTGCTCCCTTACAAGCTCAGCCGAGTCGAAAAACACTGGGCTGGCTTCTCCCAGGCCTGCTTTGGGGGAACGGAGAGCGACTGGTCCACCCATTTCCTTTCCTTGCCCTTCCCAGGCATGTCAGAGAGGAGCCAAGCCAAAAACATCAAACCTGCAGTGGCTTTTGGACAGGCTAGTACTCGAACAGTGTGGTAATTACGGATGGCAAGAGGGAAGGTGTGCGGTAGAGAGGAAGGGGGGGTGCCAGCCGGAATCATCCCATGCCAAAAGCTTTAAAAGTGCCACAAATGAACTAAAAGAAAACAAACAAACAGATCACTGAAAAGCTCTGGCACTTTTTTTCACTCTGACATTCTCTTGACACTGACAGCACAAACAGCAAAGGTTGGGTTTCTTTATACTCGCTGATCATTTACAGTGACACAACATAAAGCCCATTGGGTCACCGAGGCTATGAGGATATAAGGGAGAATGAACAATCATCATCAACACAAACAAATTCACTGTTTTGTGTATAATATCAATGGAGCTAGTGTCCTTCCTTGAATATATATCAGCTATCTCCTACCTACTCTTTGAAGGCTCTCAGTTATTACCAGTGATTTACACTTCTCCCTACAACTGATTCACTTCTGTTAAGCCACCTGTTTTTCATTGGTCGGACATACTTCTGGTACCCCTCCACATCACTTAGCTGAGGTAACCACTTTACTCCCATGGACTGAACCTGGTTGGCAGAAGTACAGTTAGCAGCGGTTTTTAAAAGGGTTCTCTTGGACTGTGCAGGAATTTGGAAATTGTACTTATTTTGGTGAAGCCACAGACCATATTCACCTATCCATTACCAAAAATGGTAGGGCTCTGCACAGGCCTCTTGTTAACAGACTGCTATTTGCAATTTTGATTTAAGACTTTGGTTCAACTTGCCTTGAAATCAAGTCTCAAGTACAATTTCAGGCCTGTGCATGGACTTCAGTTTAACAACAACAAAAAAAAGTTACGTTTCCAAACAAAAAAATATTTAGATGCTGTAACAATTTAGCACCTGACCTTCTAAGAAAACAACAGTGGATTTAGTCATTATAACAGAAGCATTATAAAAACATCCACAAACAAATTTAAACCTAACCAAATATAAGGTGAGATAAATGCATATCCAAAACCACGATATTGCATTTTACATTCTATGTTTGCATGAATCTATGTCAGAACAGAATAAAGTGTCTTAACAGTTGTACTTTAAATACAGAGCACACATTTAGGCAGTTATTGAATGCACAAACATAAAAACGTTAAGTTACATTACAAGAATTTGGACTCAGCAGTGGGATATCAAGGCTCAGTTTTCCCATTCTCCCACCAGTTCCTTTTTGACATGTCTACATGAATCACGAACAATATTAGGTGTTGCAGAAGATGAATCTGCAGAATGATTCATTCTCTCCGATTTTGGGTGCAAAACATCGGCAAACTTTATTTGCTCATTAAGGGCCTTGCTTATGATCCTTCACAGGGACCAGAAACGATTCAAACATATTTCCAAACAGGTGGAGAAACTTATGAGCATGGGTGGATTTCCTGAGGAGAAGCATAAAACAGAGGAGAAAACTGGAAACGCTGCACAGCCCTATTAGGAGGATCTGGCGTTTTCTCTTGTTTGTAGTAAAGCAGTGGAATAATATAACATTACACAACTTTGTTTTGGGTGGCCTTCCATATCCCCCCAAGAAAATATAAACAGACGCTGTTCAGGGAATGCCCAAACATAATTCATTGCTTGAGGAGAAGATTTTCCTTACAGCTGCCATATTTTGCCATGACAAGTACATGTCTCAGAAGGATCATGTTAGAGAAACATGGCCAGAAATAAAGTTGATTTACTCCATGAGCTTTTCAAAATGAGAGGGCCTTTTGTTGCTAAACATTGATTGAAGAAACAGGTAAGTATCAAGGCCAAACCCCAAAACCAAGGACAGGGACATGTCTGCAGTGCAGCAGTAATGATGGACAACTTGAGAAAGCAAGGAAGAGGCTGATGTTAAAAATGGACAAAAAACAAAACTGTTTATTATTTATCTCCCAAAGGTTTTTGTTTAGTATCAGTTTGCTTAGATTCATGTTTCTACTGAGACCTGTCGAGTCTGCAAGGCTCAGATGAGCTCAGACGTGCAAGATTTACATGCTATTAAAACACACACGGGTGTACTACATTGCATTTCCCAGGAACAGCCAGAAGCCTAATAGGCAGTAAAACTGAGCTATTAGGAGGGTATTTGCCTGTGATATACCACTCAGTGAGAAGAACATCAGTCAGCCACTGGAAAGGGCAAGCAAATAAATATTTTTAAAAGTGTCAGAGCATTCAAAGGTTGCATGAATTACAAACGCCCCATTTATGGGCTCAGTTAATCATAGCTTGTAAATGAATAGTAGGAATCAATAGGAATTATAGGAAATATTCAGTATTTAATATTCAGAATAGGAAAATGATGAAACAAGTTGTGGTTTTGCAAGGGGCAGCTCTGTTGTCACCATGAGGCAACCAGCTGTCAGGTTTTCCTGGCTCATTTCTCCATTATTTGTATAGCGCTTCTGTGATTTGACAGTTTTTGCACATTAAAGTTACTCTTTTTGTAAGATCTATAAATTATGTATAGTACAGAAAGAAAACAATAAGCAACAAGCAGGAATCTGGGCATTCAGATTCACTGATCTCAACAGAAGGAAGGAGATCTATTGCTCAAACTGAAAGCAGCAAGAATCAATCGGCAGGTTTCAGGCATGACAAAATTAAGAAAAAAAATTAAGAAAAAGTCACTTTGGAGTATTGGGTTCTGTTTAAAAGAGTGAGACCAATCACATGCTTGTCATGGATGCAAAAAACAAACTCTAAATTGCAACCTCTTGAGCTCTTATGATAACAAACCTGCTCGAAGTCTATAGGGTTCTTTCCCATAGGGGTTTGGACACTAATGACTTGGCATTTCAAATAAGTAAGCACATTTGCTGGTTTACTCTTGAGAGTGTGATTAATGTAGGTAATGTGCACGTCAAAACTAGCATATTTTTTATTTGAATTTACTGTTGTGCAGGTATAAATATTTGCAAAAGACAAATAAACAAATTTCAACCTGCTGATGGATGCTAAAGCATCTGTCTTTATCCTGAAGGCTGATGCGAGCCCTCGTGTCAAAGCAACAGCAAGACCCTTGATGTGGTCAATCATTTCCTCTGAGCTGGCCTTGCAACAGCATAAGGGTTTGCAGGAGTGTGGGAAAAAACTGGTGTGAAAGAAAAGAGAGGAAGTGTGTATTTATCTCTGTTGGTGGGGCATGATTTAGACTTTGATCTGACCAGCTCCTGGACTGCCTTGTAGGCAACAGGAGCCTGAGGGTCACTGTGTCAGCCATGTGGTCGGGCACAATGTTTGGGCACCAGCTATTTAGACAAGACAGTCCCCACATCCAGTGGAATAGCAGCAGGTGGAGTTAAGATTTGTTTACTGTTGCTACACTGTAAATGATTGACAGGTCATGGCATAACTTTTATGTAAGAAGATTATTATTATGTTGTTCAGTGTCATGACAACTTCCCTTTATGCCTAAACCAAGTTTTATTTATTATTGATCATTCAACAGCAATCAAAGGATTTAAACAGCCTTAATGACAAGACAGACTCTGTTCAGCACTAATGAATCGTGAAGTGAGTTTCATGGTGGAAGATTTACAGTAAAGGATATGATATCATGGGGTTTGGTCTCTTTTGTAGCTATCCATCTTCAATCCATCTCCAAATCTTAGTCACTGAGCAAACAACCCTTTATTTGCTCTTCTCATTCTGCTAGGAGTGGCTGATTAAATGATCCATTTTCCATTGTCTGGAAAATTGTATATTTAATTAACGCACAAGCTGCATGTCAACACTTCCCCCAGTGTGCAGAATGAGATAATACAGTTGCGTTCACGTGTCATTGTGTCTTGAATCTGTAGACAACCCACACTTAAGTCTGCATTCAGAGTGCTTTTTACAAAATGGGGGTCGTTTGCCAGGAAAACTGTTTTCCCAGAATTCAGTTGCATCTCATGTTTGGTCATCCTCTCCTAATGCACGTATATCTATACTCAGGATTTCCACCTGCGGGTACACCCAGACCCTCTCCAACTCCTTCTGTGCACACATGGAGGAAGCTGGTCACCAAGAGTGCAAGTGGCACATGGTAGTAAATGGTGGCCTGAGAGCAGATTAGCTGCTTCTGTGTCTATCTGGTGCTGACAGTTCACACAGACCCCTTTTTTCCACTGCCCCTGGGCGTATCAACACACAGTTTCCCTTCTCATAGGGCTATATCTCCTGGCCTCAGAGCTGACAGAAGACATTTTACATAGAAGGAGTGAACATAGAAAGGACATGGAATATCAGAACAAAATCCAAATGTACATGCATTATGTAAATTAACATTTATAATAAAACATGGCAGAAAGACAGTGCTTGTTTTTTCAGAGTTGTAATGACAGTGAGCAGCAAGCAGTATTCAAACTTAATACAAACACATTAACAACGATGCTAAAAATATTGCACATGAAGAAGAAGATAGGCTGGTAGAGGTATCTGCCGCAGCAAACAGCACTGGCTTTGGCATATCAGTTGAGAAATAGTGTGAAGTGTTAGCATATAACATGAACATGACTGAAATTCACTATAGTCAGCTGAGCCACATAGCTGTGAATGAGCCACTGATAGCAACAATGAAACAGCAGATGCAATTAACTAATGCAAATGCAGTAAGCTGATGTAAACATATTGATCCCTTTGCTCTCTTATCAGTGAAAATCTGAGTAGGTTGCACATAAGAAAAATTATAAATTGATGGCCCCCTGGGTATGATATATAAAAAGGCCTGTCATCATCTCCTCTGCTTCCTTAGTGGTATGATCTGTAGACATCGGACTGATCATCACAACTGTATCCATGAAACCAGGCAACACCTTGTCATGACCGAGTTGCAACCTTCAGTTAACAATTAAGTCAAGTAGTGTCACACCTGCAATTCCACTAATGGCCACTTGAAGCTGGCTCATAAAGTAAGTCTTAACAAGCCCAAATAGTGCTGCCATGGTGAGTCCTAAAACCCAGAAATTAGTTACCATTTTTATCTTTGCCATTTTGGGTCAACATCTGGGATAAGATCAGCTGCCCCTCCCTGAGTCCGGTTGTGCCGGGGTTTCTTCCTGTTGCCAGGAAGTTTTTCCTTCCCACTGTTGCCAAGTGGTTGCTCATAGAGGGTCAACTCATTGTTTTGGTTTTCCCTAGTATTATTGTAGGGTCTGAATAAACACATTAGAGAAGTGTTTACAGGTATGCGACAGGGCCACTTCTGTAGGACTGGGAGTGTTTTTTGCAACTACAGATGTCATCTCCTGCAGGCCATTAAAAACAATGCAGATTCAAGAAAGTTCAGACCCTAAAGCTACATTCATCTTTTATACAGAACTGAAACTATATGCTGTTAAACAAACATATTTCTCATCTCATAATAACTATATGGGGTGATGTTTTAAAAAAAATATTGCATATATGTATATTATTTTTGATTTGCTGAGGATTAAAATTAGGGGTGTAGCTGCTTTGATTGACAGGTGAGCTGACAAGAACAGCTGCTGCTGATAACTGTCTGCTAGACTTCACCTCTGCTAATTCCACTAACAACTGGACCTCCATGTTTGCTGAGTAGGTGATTGAAAAATTGAAAAACATTTGAAAAAAAATGAATTGCTGTGGATTACAGGCCATTTTACTGACCATCCAAGAAGTTGTTCTGCAGTTTCAGTGAGTGAAAGTCTGGCATTTTATTACTCTATTATTGCTATTTAGCAGGTATCTGTGACTGTCAGTTGACTCAGTTTATTGATAGTTAACTGATAACCTAGCACCATGTGCTCTGGTCTGAATCACTTCTGGCTTAGGGTTAAAAAAAAAAACTAGCAAGAGAGAGAGGACAAAATGCCAACAGTGAGGGGTTCAAAATGCAGAAACCAATGTCACGGTGACTATGTCCATCTTTTATATCCAAGTCTATGGTTACAACCCAGCTCATAAGTCAAAACATAAAATGGAAACTGACACTAAAGTGTATGAAAGCAATGGTTTTATTTCAGTTATTACATGAAGTTCAAATCTGGGATAAATTGTTAATGCGTTTCAGCTAGCTGAAAGTTTTGAGCCCCCTGTGAAGCTACTACATGCATGCCTTTACTCACACCTCCTCAGGTCTGGACAACATGGGTCTTGGGAAGTGCTGCTGCATGTTGCCAAAAAAGGTTGAGTAACAAGGGAGATGGGAGCTTCATGAAATCTAATAGACTGCTTAAAGTGATATCACTTGAGGCAAAGACTTTTTAGCTTGCTAAACTATAAAGCTGACAGAACTGAGCCATATTATCTTGGTTGTAAATTGTGTTTGAACTTCTTGACAAGGAGAAAAATGAAGCAAAATAAAAAAGGCCTTTGTGGCTTTAAATTTGATCCGTTTTTTTAATACTGTGATTATATTACTGCTTTTCATATCAGAGAAGGGGAAAGCTTGCATGTAGCCATGAAGGTGGTGGAATCCACCGAATCTGATCTTTGGTAAAGTTGCCTGACATGTATTTACTGTTGCTATTCAAGGTCAAAATCACCCAAGCATCCGGTTTCTATATCTGAATGTGTCCTAACAAACACATCCGATGGCTTCACCCCTGACTGACTCCTCAATGTGTACTTCAGGCACCCATTAGAGCACCCATCTGCCTCATTATTTTTGTTAATGATGTTCCTTCCTTCCCTGTCACATCAAAGGTTTTAACTTATGGTTCTAGTGATACTGGTGGTCATTAGGACAGCTCAAAGTGTGGGATCCCATCTGGAGTGTCTCACACAAAACGCTGTCAGGCCAGCAAAGCTGCTCCAGCAAACTTTCAGCAGTTGTCTCAACCAGGTCCCTATGTTGTGGAATACGGGGCCGAGAGAGACAGAAAGTCTGTGGGTTGTAATTCTCCATGCAGATGGCTCACTGAGTGCACCAGAAAAAGTAGTCATATTATTTGGAAAAGTCTTTAAGGGGAAAATTAATGAATATTCAGCATGGATGTAGTGGACAGGAGCTGGCGAATAAAAAATTTATTACAATGAAATGAGGTTCTCATATCAACAGAGAAATAATTCCCAAAGTATGAAAAAATGTGCATGTCCTTCCAGTTTTTAATTATTTATCCATATCAAATTGCCAATCATTACGAAAAAATCCAATTGTTACTGATTAGCATAAATAAATGAGAAGTAAATATTAGCACTTGGAGCCTTGACAGTTATGCAGGCCTAAAAAAACTTTCCATTTGTAGTCACGCACAGTAATGTCATCACTTAAAGGGAATTTAACCCTCCTGAGTATTAACAATGCCAGAAAGTTTTGCAGAGCAGGTTCAAGCACCTGACGTCACAAGCTGTGGTGGGAGTAGGGTCTTTCATATAGGCTGGCAAGGGTGTGGTTCTCTGAGCCCAGAGACCATTAAACTGTCACCACTCTATTTCTGTAGTGGGACTACAGAAGGGGTTCTCTCGTCCCCTGCAGCACTGGTAATGATGAGATTTGAAGCTGGGCAGCCACTTTGCCATGTGTGCAATTTAAACTCAAGATTGTATTTGCAGCTACTGTTGAGCTTTGGCAAGTGTGTGCATGCAAGGTGTGCACCCACATGATGCTTGCATGTTTCTTGTGTGAATGCATGTTCAACACTTTAAGAATGTTGAATTATAGTTGTTCAAAAATGGGCAATTAAAACAGATTGAATGTAATTGCCAGGTACTGTATGTCAGTATATCCACAGGCATCTCTGTTACACACTCTGCTAATCGGTGGCTATAGCAACCAATGTTTTTGTGTTAATCACTGTCAACTTACAGTTTACAATTTACTCAAATCAAGGGTTGCATTGCAAAGAGCAGTTTTGCTCTTGTTATATCTTCTTATTTTAAGAATGGGATGTTGTTCATGAAACCTTTAATTTTCTCACAGGGACGGAAATGTAAGTTTAATTACACAAAAAGACACTTATTGAAGCTATGACTTCATAAAAAAGAAACCTTGACTGAATGAAGAAAAGCAAGAAACTGTAACCATTAAGAATATTTTACATCACTGGCAGTATAGTCCTGAATACAGGAACTTTTAATCATTTCGCTCCTCTAAGATGTTGAATTGGTTGCTTAAATTAAACATAAGCCCTGACCTTAAACACATGGCCTTTACCCTGTTAGTCCTTTGGCTGCTACATCAGCAAAAGAGCACAAAGATACTGTAGCACCCCCTTGTGTTGTGACATAGCTAAAGGTTAAAAGGTCTAACCTTATCAAATATAATGTTCAAAATTAAACTAAACTACATTACTGCATTATCACAGCTGCAAAGGGCAGGGAGGACATTAAACATTATAACTCAAACATCGAAAGAGACCACAAATATAACATGTAACCTCACGACTACTTGGTTATACTTTTTAGCATATTTTGCTCTTGAGAATTTCACAAGCACTCAGTGACGAAGCTAGGCGGTATGAGGGCATCCCCTTGGCCTCTATGGCTTGCGCACAGAGAAGAGTAGAATGGCTTGTGTTGGCTAATCCTCTAGCCAAACACAGCCAGACACTGAGTTGTTCTGGCATAATTAGAACCTGCTGTAGATGTCTGAAGTATTACCTCATTGCAAAGAACACGGCTTCCCCAGCTAACAGCCCCAGCTGGCTGGATTTGGATTCTCTTCCACTACTGATCAATGGGGAGCTCCCTACAATAACAGTTACCACTGGTGCTGTATATTGACCAAATCGAACAAGAGGAGAGGTATGGAGGGCAAGATTTGCTTCTCCGTCAAGCTCTTTGCTGAGTGGAGTTTTACGCCAGTTTTCCGTGTATGAAACTGGCTGTCATGCAGTTATAAGGGTCTTACCCCAAAGGTCACACAGTACAAATGTTTCTTCGCCACAAATATGAACTCTATCCAGAGCTGGGAATGGGCACTCCTCATTTTTGATGGATGTTTTTCTAGTATCCCAGTGTTGTAAATGTGCTTACACTTTTATACTCACTAGGGGAGACTGTAAAGTGCAGAGTAAAGTCAGACTTTGCAGTGAAATAGTATTTTCTTCCGTACCAGTTGATAAATGTTCAATGTATTAATAAAGGAATTATTACAAAACTTATATCACATAAGACTATGTTCTGTTATCAGTAGACAGACACAATACTATTTATGCGTGCTTCCCAAGCTGCACACAGCTCTGCAGAGTCTCAGCCAGGCACTTTGGCTGAATTGTTCCTGTGTATTTACACTGCAAATAGCAATACAAATACCAATCACACAGGCTGCTAGGGATTGAATTTGTACAAGTTACAAATGGGTGATAGACATATGCATGCCTGCAAGAGCTTTATCTTCATTTCTTTCCACAGTTTAATAATAATTTCTCTGCTAGTCTCTGTAAAACACATTTTAATCATTTTCATATCTGAGAGGAAATGTGTAATTACTGCCTGATATTTTCTCAGGGATATGAGTGTTCTTAATATTCGAGACGTGGTGTCATTGACATCAGGCACATATTTGTGGATGATCATTGCTGGTTGTGAGTCATGTCATGACTCGTCTGTATGCGTTCCATAACCCCTGGTCCCCACAGAAAACCATATTACAAAGAAAATGGTGGTAATTGTTTTTGTGACGGGAAGAAAAATCCCATTTGTCAGAAATTCTACAGTATGCAAGTCATATTAATGACCAGATATAGCCAGATATAGCCTAATGTATTGGTGGTGATGTCAGCTCAGGTCAGCTCCAGAAGGCATGGGTCTGATTTCTCAAATCTATCACTAAATGATTTATATCAGAGGTATATAAGTATGCCTTTGTGGGAAAAATTCAGGACTTGGCAGTGATCATACACAACTAATGGGAGAATGAATAAATGTGCATGCATCAGTTGGATAGAACATTAAAAGGACTCCCTTGGTGTTTTCTCCAAGCAGCAACTTCTGGGACTGAAAAATTAAGTCAATGGAAAAAGTCCTCACAGGCCCATGTTAAAATGCCAAACTTTAGGCATGAAACTAACTAACTAACATGGTATATATATATATATATTTTTTTTTTTTTTTTAAAGTGGCTTACCAATTAATAATAAATATATGCACTTTTTGGTTTCTTTCTTTCCTTTAACAACTCAAATTTTTAAGACTTACATTTTTAAGACTGGCATACTTCTGCTAGGCCTCACTAGCACAAGTATCCATCCTGTTTGTGACATCTCAGCTAACTCTTTTTAGTGTGTTTATTTGACAAATATTATGAGTTGCTGTGTGGTACAGTCCATCCAAATAATCTGTCCTGCTGTTTTGGTGAGTGTAGTTGCAGTATTTCTTTATTTTGTTGGATGGTATCTGTGTATGCATCCAGCTAGCTAACCAAGCTTGCTAGTGTTGGCGGAATTGCTAAGGTATCCATTAACACTAGCACTGTAACACCAACACTGTATGGTCACAACAGCTGTACACAACACAGATATCTGCTAAGTTATCAGTTAGTGCTGTTAGATCAGTTAGACCATCTTACTGTCTTCTATTTATCTATCTATGATAGTGGCGACCAAAAATACTAACAGTGAGCCTTCAAAATGGAGTGGGCACAGAAACCAGTGGGCAACTTTAGTGTGGCTATATCCATATACACTGTGAATTTCTGTGGTATATTAAAATGTTTCAGTTGACTAATTAATGGTCACTTGGTTTAACAATACATTACTCAAGTACATAGTTCAGACTGTAAACCTAAATCTGTTACTGCACAAAAGCTCATGTGTAGCTATGAATTTAGCTTCATTTTAAAATGGAACATTGTCCTTCGCTATTGAAAACCCCTTGACAGAGGATGTCCATTTTGATTTATGGAGAGGAAATAGCTGCTTTCTCCTTGCGGGTGGGCCTGTAAAACCCACGTCCCACATCATTCTGGTATGGTGGCCTTGTGTAACCAGCAGCGTAAGCCCAAATCACAAGAGGTCACAGTCTCCAAGAGTCAGTTGCAAGCCTCAGATTACAGCTTAGTCACTGTAGAGAAAAATTCCCAGATGTAGCTTCACTTTGACAGGCAAACCAGAGCGAAGATACTTGATCAGCGGAAAGGAACGGCTGTCCTTTGCATATGTTTAAAGGCCATAATGGAGTGAATCCCCCGATGGCTGAGAAGGAAACAGAAAGGTGTGATTCAAGCAAGATAATCTAAAATCTGATGCATAGAAGGGATTTTAGATGATGTGGAAGACAAAAAGCTCTGGTATTCACTCTTTATAAGGGAGTAATGAGTGAAATGTCATATGAAGGTAATAATAAAACCAGACATGGTCTCATAGCTGAGTGCTCATTTACTGCTTCTCTGGTTCTCCATACCTTTTTCAGTAGACTATAAAAGTGCGGAATGAATTCACATAATCGATGGTGGTTACTACCTCCCCAAAGACTTCAAGAAGAATGTATCAAGCACAGGTGTGCACATGTAAAAACCATAACAAAATCACAGCATATGACTTTATAAAATGATAACTTTATTTGACACCTGGAAAAAAATTTTATATCACTACGCAGTGGGCATATAAAAGTAAAACAATAATCCTAGGAGGTTAATAGGAGTCTATAACCATGAATATTATTACAAACCAGTCCAAAACAGTTCAGATCTCATGAGAGCCTAAAACAAAGCAACTAATTTTCCTTTACATGGTCCGGTCTGGTTTGCTGCTTACGCAAAGCTGTGACATCTATGCTTGGTTGATTTCAGCATCACCTCAGTGAGATGTTCTCATGCCGTCACTGAAAATATGTTTCTGTAGGACTGGAGACTGTTATGTCTCTAGCTGCTTCATAACACTGCAACTGAGCTAACAACCAGAAAATTGACTTTCTCAGAGGTCCGTCATATCTCTCCGGAAAACAAATTGTGAGGACCAAACTAATAAACTCAAGCTCTTAAACATAGTGAAACATTAGAATGCTATAAATCAAGTTAAGGATCTTGACAACAATGGGCGTGAACAAGTAAGGGACCAAGCAAAACTCTGGTCTGTCACTCACTGGAGTTTAAGAATGAATTAGAGCGCATTAAATGCAGTATATCTTCTGTAATGCGTGCGATATAAAACTGAATTTAAGTTTCTGCGCATAAATATGGAAGTATATTGTTTCTAATACTTTTTTTTAAATCAATGAAATGATAATGATTATGTGCTTACAGTAATTCTACGAGGCATTTTCCATTACTATAGCAAAGGTTGCTCATTTTTCAATGTCCATAATCACTACAGAGCTGGATGAACTACACTGTAAGAAAAAGCAAGCAAAGCATTTGGCATGATCTGCCTTTAAAATTATAATTTAATTTGTAATTTGGCACTCAGCTAAATCCACCCTAAAGTCATAAAGGTAAGGAGAAGAAGCCAGATCATGGTGCTTGATGTCCACGAAAACTATAATCGCTGGTGTGATGTTATTATTAAGCATGTTATTATTATTTAAACGAAGATGAGCATTTTTTTAAAAAAAACCCAAAACAAAATAATGCAGAAAACTGTGGAATCCTGTGTCTAAATACATTATCTTTCCCCTGTATATGTCAGCCAGTTGTTTTATGAAAAGGGAAAGACTCATTATACGTCTTCCTGTTTACACATGAAAGCAATTTTTAATGATTTACCCCTCTAATTTGGAGATTGAAGCCTACCACTAATGACAGAACACAGTTACATACAGATCTCACTGTAGTCCTGAAAACCACAGAGGACGGTGGAAAGTGACTCATTTTGTTACATATATAGACATGGTGAGTCCACCTCTCTTTCACCAGAATGGAAGGAATGTCTTGATAGACCCATCCCACACACGCATCCATACAGAGTCAAAAATAGCCACAAAATAAGGCCCTAAAAGGATTCTGCAGCCATTGTTATTACAGTATTATTAAATAAGAATATCATACAACTACAATACCTTTAAACGTGTGAGTTCAAGCCTAGTAAAAATCTTCATTTTAGGATTTGCATAATGGCAAACCAGCAGACACCTAAACAATGCAGACAGAAAGAACATACGATAAAGGAAACATAATGTTGCTCACCAACAAATGCTGCTCAGTAATTGCATTTTCAGATGCAGAAAGTGGCGTGATAAGGTAAAGCAGTGACCCTCATCGTTTTAACAGAGAGTTGGCAAGCATTGTTGAAGCTGTTAGAACACAGACAGGAAACTCTGGCTTCCAACTTGAGGTGGACTGACAGCAAATATGAAAAATGGTAGATGAACAAAGTGTATCAGTGCTGACAGCAGTAGTAGGGAATAAAGCACAAACAGGATTTCCTTCACAAAGCCACCCTGAAGCAACAATACTGGAATGCTAGATGGTAGTAGCAGCTAATATTGAATGCCTTTTTCTTAAGGGTATGTTGAATATATGCAGGAAAGTAAGTCCAGAAATACTCAACACCCAGTGCCACAGAGATGAAGAATACATGTACCACAAAGAACAAAGTAGATGATTGTACTATCATTGTGATCTTTGACATCTTGGAATATTTAATGTCTGCTGGTATTAAATATTTTTATATTCATTTACAATTCAAGTATCTTGCGGTAAATTAATGGTTAAATAGTTGGTCCGTGGTTGTGATAAATGACAAATTATGCTGCACCATGAGCCTGAAAAACTCACAACCAATTTGTTCCAGACAATCCTACACATCAGATCCAGTCTGGAATTGTTTTTTGGATAAAGCTGGGCTCTTTCTCAGAAGAAAAGAACGCAAATATTCAATGCTTCTGACTTTCAAAACATTGGTCTACCACAGGTGCAAGTTTTCCATACCAATTAGCAAGTGCTCCACCCACAAATTTTCCGTCAAAATAAACTCGGAACACATAAAAATTGCACATTAAAATGGGAGTGATTGTCTTTGATATTCAATGCTTTAATTGAAACCAGGCAGCTAAATTACAGAGCTCTGTTTTGACGGCTTCATGGTTTCCATCAGTAAAAGGGGATTCCTGAATGATATCCTGAGGAACACTAGATTTCCTTTTAGAGGAAAACCAAACAGGGTAGCACGTCATTGTTTTGAACTGGCTCCGTGGTCAACTGGCATTATAGTTTTTCTTAACCTGTAATGGACACTGGGTCAAAGGTTCATAATTTTTCTGTCTGCCAGTTACACATGTTGTGCATAAGTTTAGTAACCACTTCACATATGGCATGGCTGGGTAAACATCTGGTAATCTTTGTTTCAGCTTCTCAATAGCTCACTAGACTATGGTCTCGCTGTGTGTACTCAATCTTCTCCAATTACATAGTTGCTGGCTGTTCTCTTGAGGTTACGTGGACAAACCGTTTGGGTACTGCGGAAGGAGTTTCCACAAAATAGGTGTTGTCCAAAAATTCCTTACACGTATGGAAATAAATCCACAAAAAGAGGACACGTTAAAGAGACTGAGAAAAGTAGAGAGAAGAAACTTGAAATTTGGTTGAATCAACTCAGGTTTGTTTTTTTCTTTTGTCATTGGTAGCTTTTCTTTTGCAAATACTGATGAAATCTAAGAATTTATGAGGAAACCTCTTTCAGCAGACATTCAAGTAAAAACATACAAAAAATTAAATCTGTCTCTTAGTAGTTGAAGGACATGTACGCGCACTTGAATCTCAACAGAAGTTTCACTTCATTTCTAAATTAAACGCATTCTTAAACCAAAGATGATTGCGATTATTCTTTCTATTGTGGTTGCATTGACTTCATAAATCACAAGTCCTGGATGGTATTAGGCTGGCGGCTTCCTTTTGGAAATTTTCAAAAGAAAATGTCACAATTATTCCAGTCTCAACTCGATGGTCCCCACCCTCATTACAGAGCCGGTCTATTGTACTGGCACGATTTAGTCAAACATCCTTCGGGCTATGTGTTGATGTAAAGCTATCTGCGTTCACAAACTGTTGCATATGGACAGTAACTTCACAGGCCCCTCTGACAAGGCTGTTTTTACCATGCTGGCAGGAAGCCAGACCAGGCTGTCAGCCCAGGCTCCTTTTCCCAAGTTCCACCCAGACGCTGCATGCGCCGTCATCCTGCTGAAATGTAAACCCCAGATTCAGCTGTGTTTGTTATGGTTGTGCCGGCCCTCAGTGAACACAAAACGCTGTCACAACGTACCTATAACAGCAGGGCAATATTTCAACAACAATCTATTTGGCCAGCTGCAATTACATCACTAGGTGGTCAAACGCATAAGTTAGCTGGAATGATAATTAGGATTATTACATGGGCACTCTTAGAGAGGGTCATACATGAAGTTCTTATTTTCTCACACACCTCGACATTTAATGCAACGCTTTTAAGTCAAATGCTTTTAAGTGTGTATTCACAGGGGTTCAACTTGACCCCAGTGGACTGTGTTCACAAGAGCACCATCATCATTGTTTTTGCTATGGATGCTCTATTTAAAAGCATGTCTCCTGTACCCCGTTGGTGCTTTTAATCATCCGACTATAGTATAAACAGTAGTTTAGCCTGAACACTAGTATTGCCCTTGAGATCATTGGCCTGCTGCACTAATGGCTATTTACTTTGCAAAGAAAATGAGTAACCAACAAAGTCTATTTTTATCCTGAAATGACCCCAGAGTCAGACCCACTGAGGTGATGGGTGACACATCCGTAACTTTAATCAAACCATCGGCCTGCAGGCTGCACGCTAGTGCAACAACCTTCGTGTGATTAATTTTCTTTTCTTTTTCCTGTCCTCTTATCGGTTCATGGGACCCAGAGTCACCATAGCATTTCAAATGCCAAGAGAAACTAATGTTAAAATATAAATCCATCGTATGTCTGCAGCTAGCTGGGGGTCTGTGCAGTGTGGCATCAGTCGGGTGGGTAATTTATCGTGGGAGCTAAGTGTTTCCATTTGCAGTAAGAGCCACTAAAAACAGCCTCGCCGAAGATTTCTGGGGGGCCTGCTTGTAAAAGTTCTGATGCGGTATGAGCTGGCTTATGGCCTGACAACCTGTTTGGGGAGCTGTATAGATGGACTTTTAATGAATACATAATCCAGCCATCACAAAAAGGAGCCCTCAGAGTTGCCAAAGCTGCAGTTCTGGATTGTTGTGTTCTCATCCACCTCAAGCAGAAAAATGAAATGTGTTTATAGATTTGGTTTCCTGAAGAAAATAAACAAGCCCTGCAACAAGATTTTTATTACTACTACTACTACTACTATAACTACTACTATTATTATTATTACTGTTATTAGGGCTGTTATCATTTTTATGAAGAAAAATGTGGAAAAAATGTAATACTGACTTTAATTGATAAAAAGAAATACAACCATTTCAATGATAAAATGGATATAATAACAGAATGTAACATGCATTAAGATGTGTTTTGTAAACATTTAAATGCATTTCATATACCTAGCGGACACTCCCCCCAACACACACTCACACACACACACTTTCCAACACAACACGCCACTAAGTATGATGATACTTAAATTAATTATGGTAAAACTGTTTATTTAATGAAAATTTCATGCTGTGATGGATTGGTAACCCGACCAGGGCCAGGTTCTCTTCTTTAGGCTCCAGCACCCCCTGTGACTCTAAAGCTGCTAAGAAAATGGATGGATCAATCGATGTGAAACTGACCATCAGCAACCCACTCCTGCCATCTACTGATTCCTGTGAGTACACATTAAGGGTCATTTTGCTAGAACAATATTTTCATTTTTCACCATATCATCAGACCCTATATTAGTGTGTGAATGGGAGAATGCAATCCTACATGAGGACATAAAAAAAATTGTGTTCTATACAAAATACTATCTAAAAAGTGCTGCAATTTCTTACATCCAATTCTTTTTTACATTTTTATCTTATTCAGTTATAGTTCAGTAAGTAAGTAGAGCTTATTTACGAAGCGGTTTTCAAAGGCAAGGACTCACAATGAACTGTACAAGTTGCTGTTAAGTTGAAAACTGTTGAAAATTGTTTCAGTCAATCAGTACAACATACATTTGTAGTCTGGTAGCTGCACATTGCACCCAATATAAACTGAGCCATTTCCTGGACTTGTATGTATATTGCTACAAGTAATATTATGCAAGTTAGCAAGTTACACAACATTCATCTACAAGAAATGCAAACACCTTGGCAGATTTCAGGTAGATTGTAATGTGGGGTTTCTCTTGGAGTTCATTTGAGGCTGATACTACTGTGTACAACCACAGCCATGTTTAGTTTGGCTGGCTAACTGTTAACTCTGTCTTGCAGAAATGTGAAAGGTTGGTGAAACAAAAGCCAGAAAACCAAAGTACCAAGGAAATGGTGATGTGCAATGGCATATGATATCATCATGCAGCTCAGCATTTGGGAAAGTACCGCATTACCAAAGCACATTTATGATTTTACTAAACTGAAAGAAAGAAAGTTTCTAAACAGCAGCTTTACAAACAATGTGTATTTATATTTTTAAAAATAAAACTCAAATTTAAATCTACACATTATCTCATCCCTGTAGAAAATGTTTGTATCTGACCTAAACAAAAGACGCAAGGTTATCAAACTGACACGCACAAACAAGAAGAGGATGTTTGGTGTCATCTCATTTTCTGTTTGAGACTACATACACACTGCCTAGTTGGACTCAAGCACCTTCCCTACAGGAATGTTTTCTCCCAGTTCTAACATTAACCAACAGGCCTTATTTCCTGAAACCAGAAACTCCCTCAGCAAAAGGAAACCCAGCAACACCTGCACTAGAAACAGGCTGTCCAGGACGTGAGTCAAAAATCAGGCCATTAGACTCAGACATGGTCTAATAGTGCAGTGGAAGTGAAATTTCTCTAATATTTTATTTATGTATAGTAGATCTGCTCCTCATCAACAATTACTCATGAAATTAGATGTGTAATACACATTTATATAAAAACAAATTCATTTCAAACTATAATTGCTGCATCATTTACACAATGCCAAGTAACACAAAGAAAATGAGGCAAAGTGCTTCAACATAAATATAAAACACTGAAGAGCTGGATTTTTTTTTCTGGGACGATGAATACACCCTTTTCTCTTGCAGTCACATGACTCCATATTTTGGAGTGCAGTGCAACCGATATGTGCCCTTTGTAGCCCACAAACTTTGGCTGTTTTTTTTCCCCTGCAGCAGTTGATTGATTGGCCATCAGTGGAGACACGCTCCTTGAATGAGAGCACTCACCACAGAACTATCAAGTAAACAGATTTGGAAGTCAAGGCCAGCAAAATCCCTTGTGTCTTCATACCATCCATTGGGAAAGCAAAGCCGGATCTCGTGTATCTGTGGTCAGACAAGACCGCCACCACTTCCTCGTATTGCAAGGCTGCTTGAAAACCACGCCAGTGTGTGTTCCATTTCCCCTAACCTTTTTTAAGGATTGGAATTCACATAACCATGTGGTATGCTTCTGGAGTTTGGGACTTCCAAAACTCTGTTTATCACAGAAATCAACCAAAAATGACCCACAGTAAAAACATTCTCACTTGTGCAGAAGAAAGCATAACATCTCACTGAGGCGTTCCTTTTTTTTTTGTTTAGTTTTGACTGTCACATCTTTCCTGGTGGGCTCTGTTTAATAGAAGTGATAAGTTCATGCTAACCGGGACCAAACTGTTGAATGAGGCTGCCAGTCTTTCAAACCTCTTTATGAAAGACTTCTTCCTGATTCATAATTAATTACTCAGCCACTTGCCAAATCAAATGTGGTCTCCTGTTGACATGAAGTAGTCCCCCCTTCTGATAAAAGCAGTCCAGCTGGGGTGGTCAAACCAATGCCAACAGCCCTGGTGCCAACAGGATGTTATAATATTAGAGGGAATAAAGTGAGCCACTTCCTCACAACAGCATGCACAGCGACTGATACCATAATGAACTGTTTTCAAGTCTTCTGTTACAGTTTGTCACATACGAGCTGACTGAGAGGGGCGTTTCCCCAATTACTTTGGGTTAAGACCTAAAGCCTGGTTAAAACTCCTTTCACTGGCCCTATTACATTCCCGTAAATAGTAAACCTATTTTTTCATCTAAAAAACTCAGTTGTATCTCTTTTATTAATGGTCATTTTCTCTCTAGACACTATATAGAGGAACACTTTTAAGAAGGGATGCAAATTGTGATAAATATAGTTCATGTGTATCATGGAGCAAAACACCCTGAAAAACTCAAAGTACATTTTCAAAGATTCTACAGAAAGTTTGCCATTTCCCATCATCAGTAGGCTCCAATGTGACATTTTAGCTAGAAAAAAAAAGACATATACACTGGTAAATTAGATATGATTAATGCAACGGTGAAGTGGCCTCTTTATAGCAGATTTAGCATTACTTTGTTTGTCATTTATTTTTTTATCACCGTTTTGGTTTCGAACAAATCCTATGGGAAAGAAATTCCTTCCAAGATTTTCTTAAGCAATAGTTCTCCAGGTTTTCTGAAGGTATTTCAATATTTTTCTTTGGACATTGGTTGCTTCTGCACCCATTTGTACTTGAAATTTAAAAAAAATAAATAAATAATAAAAAGCATGGTTTTTATGGTTGTATACATATAACAGAAAACTCTAAATTGTATATTTAGACAGTTTGTTACTTGCAGCCTGTTGCGAAAATATATCATTAGTTCATTTGTTGTTGCTGAAAATTTTGAATATCTTGCATGGTGTGCAGTGTGCCCTTAAAAAAAAAAAAACTGAGGAAACTGGAAAAGCGGTGGAAAAAAAAGAAGGTGAAAGAACTAAAACCCATCTACAGTAGATGAACAGTATCTGAAAGTTGGGTCTTCAAGAAATAGGAAAGAATCCAAATAAGACCTGACACAGGACCTGATGATACATCTGATCCTTGAGTTGATCCATCTACTGTTCACTGAAGCCTCATCTGTCATGGTTCGCTGTGTGGCAGGTAGGATGAAGGACCGAAATGCAGGACTCACACACGGGAAGTAAACTCAAGGAAGCGGCTTTATTGTAGTGCCAAAAACAACAAAAATAAACTTGCAAACTAAACTAGAAACTGGGAACAAAATGACTAGAAACTGGAACACCTGGAAACGAGGGACGACGATCACAGGGAGCACAGAGGGGAAAACACACAGCATGATGAGGGTACGACGCAACAAAGAGCAAGGAAAACACAGGGCTTAAATACACTCAGGGATAACGAGGGAATGGGACACAGGAGGAGAGCACAGCTGGGAGTAATTAAACATGACAAGACAAGGGGAAGCAAAACTAAACACACTGACGAAAGACATGAAACTACAAAGTAAAACAGGAAGCACAAGACAGACATGGACTCGACACAAAACAAGGGGACACAGAACACAGAGACAGAGGTGACACATGAGACACGACTGAGGAACAAGATAAATCATAATACATAATCAGGGGAAAATAACTAAACAAATACCAAACACTGGGTCACAGACCCAGTACCATGACAACAACAGCACAACATAACAATACAGGACAGTTCTGTATGCTCACTAGCTACCCCTACCTACAGTTCACCCAGCAGCTGCAGGTGTCATTAATGAAAGTTTTTTTTTTTTTTAATTGGATGCTATACAGAAATTATTTGTTCATGTTTCTTTGTTTGGTAAATTAGATTGTAATTTGCCTGCGCTGACGTTGTAATGCGTTTAGGCGCTGCCTGTTATACACCATCTTTTATTCTCGCCTTTTGCTATACAGATGGTTCTGGGCTGTGACCTTGGACACGCACACACCCTAACACACACTCATGTATCCATCTGCTTGCACTTAGATTGGCTTAACCCTCATTCTCTCTCTCTCTCTGTGTGTGTAGTTCTCATCTTTTCCTCTCTTTGTCATCCCTATTGTTGTTTCCATTCCTTTGAAACTTAAAAATATCCCAGCCCAATTGTGTTCTGTACATTGTGTTACCATGGTGATTGCCATGCGGAACAAGCAAAAGGAGTTTGTGTTTGTGTATGCATGTGTTATGTGTGTTCGTGTGCCAGTAGCAGTGCTATCAGCCAAGCACAGAGTCCAAAGCTATTTTCTAAGGAAGCAAAAATAAAAGGAGAAACACCCACCATCCCCTCTCTTTGGTTTTCCTTACCCCCTTTTCTTTCTTCTCATCTCTCTCAGTCTCCATCTTATTTTCTGTCCCTTCTCCCTGCCCTTCATCCTTATCTTTCTCGCCTGGCCCGTTCCCCTTTCTCTTGCCGTTCCATCTTTAACCCCACGTCTCCCTGCACCAGCCTTCAGATGCCCGCCCTTGCACTACTGCACCCCATGGCAACAACCAAGAGAGGGAATGAGGAGGAGAAAGCAGAGTCAGATTGACAGGAGACTGCTCAGAAGGCCTTTTGGGAGTTGTACTGTACATGGTGATAGTGACTGAATGGCAAACCTCATCTGGCCGGCACATTGCAGCCCTCTGATGACAGCAGCATCATAACATCAAGGTTTCAGCTTACACCCATCTACCACCAGCAGCCTGAGAAACCAACGCACACCACACCATAGTTTGCAACTGACTTTAATGAGGGATGCCACTCTGTGCTTGTCTCTGTCTCCTATTTTATATTTTCATGGCATCTCTCCTTGAAATATGAACTGTGACTTTGCGCACATGTATACGCATACTTGGTGAAGAGTTGCTATTTAAAAGGTTAGGTTGATATTATACTGCCATATGTGCATTGTGTTTTGTGTACATGTAATCATGCACATATGTTGTGCTCTCTGTGTGTTTGAGTATGTTTAGATTTCGTTCCCACTGATCAAGGGAGCAATAGGTTCCTTTAATCTAAGGGTGGTCCCCATGTGCATTCACCACCCTGGGTTGATCAAGGGCAGAGCGGAGGGAGGAGCAGCAGAAAGAGCCTGGTGGGTCTGTTCGACTGACTGAGTCAGCGTGTAAAAAAAGTGGATTTCAGCAACCTATTACACATAGCCAGGGATTACCAAAACCACAGCATGATATTGATTGATAAATTTCTTCCTAGTTTCAGTCTGTTAGGTGATAATGTACATCCCAAGGGAGTTATCTGAGACAGATAACAAAGTGCTGAAACAGATTCAAGAACAGAGGCAAAATAGAAGGCCTGATGCTTCTGCCCTATGGTGAAATGAGAGAGACTCCTGGCTTGTGTATTAACAGATACTTCCAGCTTATTAAAGGCTGAGTTCTCATTTTTGTAGTTTTAGCGATGTGATATGTGAGTTATAACTAAGTGACAAGGATGAAAAATTCAACTCAGTTCAATTCAGTTTTATTCGTATGGCTACAAATCACAACAACAGTCACTCCAAGGTGCTTATATTTATAAGGTAAAGACCCTACAACAATATGATGGAGCCAAGACCGAAGTGAAAAAAGCAGCTCTTTGATTGGCCACTTGAGGTTGGCTCCATAAGGTAGACTCTCATGTTAAAATGGCCGCCTCACCAGCATGAATAACATATTTACAGCCTGACGCAAAAGACACAAAATCACTATAAGCATGTTTTATTTTGTATGACCAGTTTTTTCATTGTTGTAAGTAAACAGAGCTAAATTTTTACAGAACACACTGGTTTAAATTGTAATAAGATGACTACCTATCTCAATCACAGGGAGGTGTGCATGTACCTCTTTTTGACCAATTCCATGCTAGTGACTGCCAGCAAAATCTTGCCACCCCTTGCCAACTGATTGTGGAATACACATTTTTCCCTAGTGATCAGTGGTTAATGGCGGTCACCGAGCCAGTATGGCCAGCACTGTGAAAAGGCATATGCTGTAATAAACCATAAATATTCTTTAAATCTGTGTTAACTGGTGTTTTGTGCACTTGGGATAAAAACATTTGCTTTTGTGTTCACCAGATTAAAGCTAACTTTCTCTGACTGGTGTGTCTTGTTCACTGGGTCCATACATCGGGTTTAATTCAATTCAATTCAGTTTAGTTCAGTTTTATACAGGTAATACAGAGAAAATCACAACAATCAAACAATCAGATGACCTCCTATGAGCAAGCACTTGGCAACACTGAGAAGGAACGACTCAGGAAGAAACCTGGCCCCTCCCTGCTCCCGGTTATGTTGTGACTAGTTTAAAACTGCTACTGGAAAAGATTTTTCTGAGCGTTTTGAACAAGCCAAAACTCTACAGCCCTGTCAGATGATATGATGCTAAGATAATTACTAGAATTAAGGAGAAATGAAAAGAACAGAATTACTCCTGCTTCATCTTTCATATTACACAGTTAATATAAAATTATTGATCTTGGCATAACAAAAAAAGGCCAGAAAAGGAAAAGAAGGAAACTGTGGTTAATATGTAAAAAGAGCCAGATAGTGTAGTTCTGTGTTATCAGTCCTAGCTTGGCAGTCACATTTAAGAACGTGGATACTGTCTGGATTCTGATAAGCTTCTTCCAGGAAGTCCTGTGTTTCCTTGCTTAGTAATTACCTCTCATAGAGACTGACCAGGGTGAGAAATAAATCTCATCGTGTGTGGACTGGATAATAGGAGATCTATAGGGATAATGGCTTAGTAGGTGGTAGATTTAACACACACACACAGTTCACACACAGGCTGAAACTGTTTCTCAGTGAAACTGGCAACAAGCAGAGAAATACAGAGTTGAGACAGGCACTTACTACTTAGCTCAGTGATAAAGTCCTGTTAGCAATTCCCGCAGCCAAATAGTCTCCACCCTGCATATGTGTACACATGAAATGCATCCTTATTTTCTAAAACTTGTAGCACTTTGCAGCCATTGGGCCTGATCACTTCTGATAAGGCTGCTCCATATCAACCTCCACCTTCTCAAAGAAACTTGTTTTAATGAAAGTACTTTCCTGAGTTTGGCCGATTTACTGGATTTTCCTTTTGCTCTCATCTCTCTCTCTCTCTCTCTCTCTCTCTCTCTCTCTCTCTCTCTCTCGAGCTGGAGCAGCAGTGGCAGCAGCCCATTTTAAGAAGTGCTGACGCCAGGGCACCCAGCATTTCTGTGTGCATTCAAGGAATGAGGAATGTATCTCCAAACAGCTTAGAGAGAGGCTAGGAAGAGGGGGTAGAAGGAGGGAGTAGGAGAGATAGCTAGAATGAGCGGGAGAAAGAGTAAGACAGAAAATTAAATGGAAAAAATAGGTGGTGGAGAGAAAGAGAATTTTGTAAAGAAAGAAAAGGCACCCAAGTGAGGAAGCACTGATGCATTGTACCGCACCTTCACTGTGAATGCACCTCTGCCCTGACAGCAGGCTGCTGAATCCTGTTTTTAAATGCTGACATTGAGCTTAATGTTGACAGCGATGTGCATATAAAGTTCAGAATGTTATGCAGAAAGAATTTGCAAACAAGCTGAAATCCATATGTGGCGGGTTATACATACGATACAAAATATGTCAAATTTATTATAAAGGGTATAACAAGTGACATATGGTGACAAAATGATGGGGGCCAGATCAACCCACAGACATTCCCAGACCTCACTAATCCACAGCAGATGATGCTTGACACACACGTGTGCTCCATGAGAACAGTGGCTTTGATGAAAACCACTGCAGCCACACTACCATGAATATTACTTCCTGTGCGCTGATTTACTGTACGTGCGTCTGTGGTGTATTTGTAATGACTGATAACACAAGCTGGGGGAAAACCCTTCCTAAATTCGCCTTATTTTGACACAATCTCAGAAAAATCAAACATCCCCTCATCAGCCAACTGGCAGGAGCGCTCCCTTTGGTCAGTTAATGTGAAAAATGACAGACTCTTCCGAAACAGCAACAGGTCAGGCCAAACCGCAGCTCTAGCTTTCTCACGGCTGCTCGATCACCCTTTACAAACACCACATCCTCATCCATCTATCCGTTCGTTTATCCATACATGCATCGGCACTTGTCGACCCTCAAAAACCTCAGAGATTAACATGTTAAAGTGCTGACCTCTTGCACATTTGTAAGGAGTGGTGGAATCTCTTTCTGTGTTTTGTTGGGGTAAGCCTGACAGGCCGGAGGATAAGACGGGGGAGCTGTCATTGACTATAGGTGATTGGATGCAAACGGTTCATGGAAAGGAGACTGCTGTGGAATAACTATGAAATAAAAACACAGACACTTGGTGAGAAAAGAAAAAAAACCCATTTTGAACAATTACACAATTACACACTAAAAAATGCAAACACAAATTTGTGATGAGTTTCACGGTGGTGGGGGACTGGTGATTGAACAAATGGGAAAGGAGAGCACACTGAACATCACTTGGTGTCTCTCACTGTTGACTGAAGTCCAGTGAGTCTGCTCAGAGAGTGAAGTCCTCCGTTCCTTCGTATCTCCGTTGTCATCCTTTGCCATGTTTGACTCTCCACTCTCCTCTTCAGGCACGCCTTGGCCGTTATTGGAACACTGGGCACTGATAGCTAAGCCACCTTGTTGACAGGTCCTTCCCATGGCTCGCCACCAACACCTCGCTTTGTACCCTGAAACGGACAGGAAGAACACATCACCCAGGAAGGTAAGCATGGGAACATTTCATCATAGGGGAGCACAGGTGACAGCGATGGTCTGAGACAGGTAGATGTATTCTATTATTCACAGCCCAGCAAGAGCGTCAGATCTCCCCGGTGATCGCTACAGAGGCTGGTGTCAGAGGTGACATCAAACAGACAAGGGCTTGGTGACAGCCGCCGACTACGCCGCCGTTCAGGTAATTCCCAGGTGCCCCCACAAAGGTCTCTACTCTGGAGGCACCAGTGGGATCAGGAAAGGCCACCTGGCAACACAGGTCAAAGCTTTGATCCAATCAGAGGAAAAATCCAGAAGGGAGAGGCTTTTATGAGTGCGGGCAAGAGGGAAATGGTCGGCTGTCATTTTGTATTTCGGGAGCATAACATGCAGCCAAAAGGAATCCAGCACCAGCAGTTGCTCCATCATTATTTCATATGCAGCTCACTTTAGATGCTTCTAGACTAAAACACAAGGTGGAAACAAAAAAGGGCCCATGATAATTGTTATTATTAAACTGCATATTTTATGAGGTCCCTCCCGATTAGAAAGTCAATTGCTGGTTATGTATTCACGCAGTCTGTGAAAAGGCACTGAGAGAATGACCCTCAAGCTTGACCTTGCACGCTTTGAACTTTTTCTCCTCAGCCCCCCTCCTGTCTCTGCCTCTCTCTCTCTCTCTTTTTCTTTCTCCCTCTCCTTCTGCCTGCACTTGGTCCCAGGGAACGAATGCTTTGATTTGGCCTGTCCAGCTGCATAAGTAAACCACATTACATTTTAGGAATGTAAATAACAGAAAGTGCTTTTGTGAAAAATTCATTGGATGCTCCCGCCTGGACCACATAATTATTTAGAGAGCATATGTAAATACCTCTTACGATTATGGAGGAATGCATGCAATTTCCCTTTCAAGGCCCTAACTGGTCATTTGGGCTGGAGATAGGAGGTCACAAAGACAAAGAGGGAAACTATAGAAACACTGTGTGCCATAGCAATAAACCATGGTGATCTGATCAAGAGTTCCAAGTGCTCTTTAGACCCCCAAAGCGAGAGTCAGTGTCCATAACTGGAGTATATATATATATACACAGAGCATCCTGTGAGAGCTCCAGGCTGACACAGCTGCAGACATGCTATGATATCATTGCAACTTAATACCATTCGTCAAGGTTATGAGAAATAATTTGTCAGTACTGTCAACAGAACACATCGTCATCCGCCCTCACTAGCTAGGCATCCACATCAAGCTGAAAAACATGCATGGTTTGTGGTTGTCAAACACAGTTCTGGACAAGATAACCCTGATCATGATAGCATGATATCCTTAGATGAGTATATTCTGATAAGATCAAATGTATACTTTACACCACACAGCACATCTGCCAGATGTAGAGATGGGGATGAGCTCAGATTGGCTGCCATCGCTCATCACTTCCTCCTCGCTAAGAACTATGCACACAGGCAGGACTGACTTCCTGTCTGTCTGGAACATTGCTTGTCTGTGCAGAAGAAGGGACATGTCTGTAGACTGACAGGGCTGCTCTTTGGAAGCAAGTATTTATTTTTCTATCGAGAGTAAAATATGAAAAAAAAGAAAAACCGCTTTGCTAAATACAGTGACTTTCAAACTTCTAGTTGATTTTCTTCTCATGTCCTTCTCATGTCCTCTACCATATATTCTGTTTTTACGCAGACTAACAATGATACAGACTCCGAATCCCCCCTGCTTTTGCATGATCAAATGTAACAACACTGACAACCAAGCATCTCCTCAGCAAACACACAACTTCCCCAAAGGTAGGCTGATATGATATGAGTGAATATGTGGATAGCTGTGATCTTTTTCTCTGTCAAACATCAGTGTTTTCTCCCAAGACAAGAGAATGATGACAAGACAGAAAAAAACCACACTCAAACAATAAACTGTGTCATTGAGGAGGTGATTGAGGAATAATAATTAATGATGGCCATGCAGCAGGACAAAGATGCTCTCCAAAGACCAGACTGCTTTCCCCCGAGGGACAGAATGGGGCTTCAATTAACTGACAGGCGGACGTATTAGAATTTCTATCATTGGCCTTGGCGAGCTAGTGAGATTCAGGACTACAATGCTTTGAAAACCAGTGTGGTTTCCCCATCAAACGCGTCCTCTAGGTCCTTTGATCTGCTGGGTGGTATGTGTCCTTGGAGATATGTGTCTACTTCCTCAAAGCTCTTTGTTGCCAGCACCTCATTTTCCTTTGCTGAGGTTTAGTGCAACAGCAACAGCAGGCTCTGCTGTATTCATGCTCAGACAACAGAAACAGCACATCCACATCACGACACACCAGGTGATTTTAAACATGCATGATGCTGGACACACTGGTGTGTGTGTGTGTGTGTGTGCATAAACATACAGAAGAAATGCAGTTGATGAGATACGATCATCTGAGGACAGTTTATACAGAAACTATTTCTATGTGTTTTTGAATTTACAATCAACTTGTCATTAATTAAACCATATCAAAACAAGATAGAATCATTTTCGATAATATTTGATAGCCAAAGTTATCCCTTTAGCTATCTCTACATATAATTCAGTGGAATCTCTGAATAGTGATGTATGTGGACATTTTTTCTCATTTGACACTCAGTTTATCATCTACGGCCTACAGTCAGTCTTTTGAAGCTCGCTGTGGAGTAAACAGATAACAAGATTTCCTTTTTCAGTTTACTACTACTAATAATAATAGTCTACTAAAAATTGAAGATATTATCAGAGGCTGATTATGTGTTTACATCTCAGCAAATGCAGCCCCTCTTTTGCCAAACTGACTGTTTACCTGCATGCAATCAAAGAGCTTCCAAAACAAAAAAAAACATGTTTTTTCTATCCTGCATATATGGGTTAATAGAGATTATAGTGTTTGACAGCTGACAGTCTATAGAGACCGAGGTACACCGAGAAGCAAAAAGGGGGAAAAAAGAGAGAGGAATGGCTCAAACAAAGATCCTAAAGTCAAGAGTTTAAAAGTGGATGCTACAAGTTTGTGGTGCACTTTAACTGTCAGAGATAGAGATCTGTTGGATATTGATGTTGTTTCTATTTCACTGCCTAGACATTCTCAAAAACTCTCAAGAAGAATGGTAGCAAACATGGCGACATGATCTCGGTACATCTGCACTAATTGTTGCACGGGTGACCTTTAGAAAAACAAGTCTAAAATTTTCACTCACTGGTGAGTTAAATCAAAGGAAATCCCCCCTCCCAACATGAACACATGTCAGACTGAATGAATGAGGTGAAGCAAAATAGGATTAGTGGTAGCCTGATAATCAGACAGAACTGCTGTTTCCACACCTAAAGCAGGATGTGGTGAAACACACAGCACAGACCATGATCATTCCTCCTAAAAGGTGCACTCACCAATATAACATATGAAGTTCAGTTCAGTGTAACCCATGACGCTTGAGAAGTAGTTTCCAGTGTATGAACAGGTTAATAAAGATGCATTACAGAACATGTAGGATAAATGTTGCTTGTCCCACGTAGTGACAGCTGTTTCAGGTTTGTACAGGTTGTTCTTTGTCTTATTTGAATCCCCCAACTTTACAGAAGTCGAGAACTAATTGCAGTACTATGTAGGAGGATTCCTTTGATCCACAATCAGCCTAAACGTTACACAAGGTTTTGCATTAAGTTTAACTAGCTGCAACAATGATCCCAAACCTGCATTTCTAAGAGGCCAAAATTATTATGGTGGATGTTTCATCACAGAAATTCAACATCAAGGGATTTTTGAGCACAAGGCTTTGAATTCTTGAAATTATGTAACCTTGTTCTACTTCCTACTCTCCACTAAAATATCAATCATGGCAAAAAAAACCCCAACTTGCTACAATCAATCTAAATGTTGGCTGTAGCAAGATAGCTTTTGGGGTAAAAGCCAAGCAGCCCCCTTACCGCTGCCAGAACCCCCCCCACATGTTCACTGACGTCAGCAGCCACTCTCACCAGCCGAATCTCCCTTGAACTGCTCGGTCAGTTTCCTGTTAGGTCCCGACACAATATGCATGAATGCTCCATCTTGCAGCGCTGCTTCCCTGTGAAGTGGTGTTCAGGTTACATTCCTCCCAGCTAAAGCCCTCGGCCCTCCCCAGCCACAGCAGATCGGTAAACTGTTTACACTTCACTTCCCACACCTGGACCAGGGCCAAGGCAAATCTGGAACGAGGCCCACAAGAAAGAACCAACAGATAGGCCCTTAGACTTGAGCAGGAGAGGAAAGATTGTGTCTTGGGCTGGAGTGGAATATTGACTCACCACCAACACCGCCCTGTTCTCTTTTTCTCTCTCCTAAAGTACAAGAGGAAGTTTGATCTGGAAACAGATCCATGTGTTCAACAGTCTGCTGGCCCACAAAACTAAGGCGCACTGTGCTCTCATCACATAAATATCTTATTAAGATTTCTGATAACTTTTCCGATCATACAGCGACGTCACATGGGACAGACTCCAGTGTTTCCTTGAGTTTTACTGATTGCGTGCTTCTCAACACTCCATGTGGATAGATTATCTTTATGTATTTATGCACCACCCCTCATATGCCTCCCTTTTTGAAATGATTAAAAGTCCCTTGAAATCACAGTGGCAAATCCACTACAGACACACAGGTGCTCTGCTGTACATCACTGCCTAAGTCCCAGAGAGGATATCACAGATAACTTGTCTTTGAGCCATACTACTTCTGCCATGTCATTTTTTTGTGCGCACTACAGCTCATGTAAATGGAAGCCCAAACCCTGATACATTGTGTAAGTGTGATGTAAGACTGAGACAGAAAGAAATCTTCAGTTCCCCTGTGCTTGTGGGGAAAAAATAGGATGAGGAAAACATGCAATTGAAAGAATGGAAGGGAAGAAGGGAAGACCTATTGTGTATTTATTATGATTTAAGAAAAAACCCAAAAGGGATTAGTGATTTAACAAAGTGAGACACTGACATACACTACTGACAAACACTTAGTGGACCCATTGTGAGTTTCCTCATTTTCCATCATATTCAATTCAATTCAAGTTTATTGACATAGCGTCAAATCACAACAGCAGTCGCCTCAAGGGGCTTTTTACTGTAAGGTAAAAACCTTCCAATAATACAGAGAAACCCCAACAATGACACCCCCTCTGAGCAAGCACTTGGCAACAATAGGAAGGAAAAACTCTCTTTTAACAGGAAGAGCAAATTGTGGCTGGTTGGGGGCACGGGGGGGGGGGGGGGGGGG
>VVHJ01017990.1:47209-64929 GCA_015107715.1 Tylochromis polylepis
GCTAGCGGGGGGGGGGGAGAGGGAAGGGGGGGGGGGGGGGGGGGGGGGGGGGGGGGGGGGGGGCACAAAAGACATACTATGGAAGAGAGACAGAGATTAATAATAATTAAACTAAATGAGACCGAGGATTAGCTAAACATCTGACACACTAAGCAGGAAAGTGCACGACGGACGGGTAAAGAGGCCATGCTGCTAACGAGTCAACTACTAATTAAGCTAAGTTAGTGAATCCCTAGACACAGTAAATGAATGCTGTGAATATAATTAGCAGGTTATTCACCAAAGATTGTGCTTTGGAGAAAGCATGTGAAAATTACACTATGAAATAAGTCATTATCTAAAATTTTTTATTTAAATGGGCTAAACAGATAAGCTAGACAAAACACCACTGTGCCGGTTGTAAAAGGAACAGGAAGTGATATATAATATATATGCACTGTTATGAGGTTGGATATTAAGCATGGCTTTAATGTGAAGTGAACTTTAAAATTCAAATAACATTAGCTTAAAGCTCAGGCTTCTGACTGCTCAGGTTTTCTACAGTTGCATCAGAGAGCAGATATGCCTACTGTTGTGGACACTGCAGCCCCACCCACCCGCTGTTCAAATTTTTTGTGTATGAGAGGCAGCCAATCAGAAGACAGTTGGATTAAAAGTAGGAAGAAGACCTAACCTGTCCTATTTCAGACAGAGGATGACAGAAACTCCCATTATTTGTGAAATAAGGATTATTTTTGTGCAGTGACTCATGCAAAGCTCCTCTAGCAGAGTCTCATAAAAAAGGAGTTGAATATTAATATAATATATGCTCTTTAAATACTATGTTACTGTGTTTACTATATTAAGCACTATGTTATTAACAGAAAATCTACAAAAGTGTGCCATGTGAATAACAATTACTATGGGTGATGATTACATTTATTTCTGAAATAATGAGAGGAAGACATGAATTAGATACATTGGGGAATAGAGACCTACATTCTGTGTTATGCTGTGTAATAAAGTTTTCACTAGATGAAAACAAAAAAGTAGCCCTTTACTCAGCAGTTAAGGGAGAAGATAAATCCAAATTTAGTGGACTGTCTGAAAGTCCTGCTACAAAATGCCAACCATATTTACAGTACAAGACTGGCTTGGACTATTAACTGCCCCTTTGTCCGATTTGCTGTCGTCTATGTAAGTGGCAGTGGTAAAGAAAGGCATTTTTAATAGTTGGAATTAGAAGAAGATGAGCGAGGGAGACACAGAGCAAAAGCTAAAGTAAATCCATAGATCTAAACTAACATGTCCTGCAGTGACATGTATATTAAATACCAATCAGAGCCATGGGGTTTGCCAGCACTGGCGCTGCACTCATTTCCAATGCACACACTGTAGCTCAATCAGTAGAGCCCTGGCAGATAAAAAGGGATCACTTGCATTGCTCTCTGAATATTAGCTAATGCCACATTTGCAAGTCTTCAAGAGCAAAAGGAGAGTGGGTAGGGGGGAATAAGAGGGAGATGGGGGAGATATGAAGAGATAGAGAAATGGAGGGATGTGAGAAAGGGAAGATAAAGATAGAAATAGTGTGAACACAAGAGAAACATTTAAAAAAAAACTGTGCTCTGTTTGGGACTGTTCGAAAAAAAGATTATTTCTTGCAATAAATTGAATGGCTTTGTGGAGCACAAGTGATGGAAGTGACGCCTGGATGGGGATTATGCTCTTTTCATCATAAAGCCCCATCTGGTATACTAGCAAGACCACGTCTGTCCAGGCCTCTCGCCCTTTAAAGTGCTGGCTTGGGTTACACATCAATCCAGTCCTGTTGCAGCTGTGCTGGGAAAATAAGACAGAGCGATTCTACACATACATGGCAGAGCACATGCTAACACGCACACACAAAGAAATGCTCATCAATTACAAAAGTGTGTGTACACATGCAAATAGACAGATGGAGGAACAGGGAGGCAGACAGAAAGAAAGATTTCACGCATGCAGACACACACAGACACACACACACACATATATATCCCCTTGCTCCCATGCACCAGTGCACAAAGTCCCAACAGAAACAATGGCAAAAAAACAAAAAAGGACATCTCTGTTTTTGAAGCATGCCTATTTCCAACTTGAAAGAGCCAACCATAATTAAAACCAATGGGCAGCAATGCGAGATAAATTAATAGCAGAGCATTCACCAGACCCCTCCTCATCTTTTAACTAAACCACTGGTCCGGTGTATGGCAGATGTTCCAGCTCCATTTGATGTGTGCGTGTGTATGCCCATGTGTTTGTGCGTGCATTTCCACAAGTTTGTGTGTCTGCACTGACTGGCAGGACATTATCGTTTGTCATTTCCTTCTCCTCTGTCTTTGCAGATCCATCACGGCTGCGCTTACATACATAAACCTATCATGAGCTCTATTTTTTTTTTTTTTTTTTATAAGAACCAGATTTTCCCTCGCCACAGTGGCTGCATATGCAACACATACAGTCACATGACTCAGAACTAGTAAAATAAAATACCTTCTGTTACATTACCAGAAGCCATTTGGACTTGTATTACATCTAAAGAGCTGTGTCTAGGGATCTAATTAATATAATACATATACAGTATATATATTACTGAACATTAAATCAAAGTTTACATGTTTTTTGAGGAACCTGTGAAATGAAATCATTAAATGTTTTATTCAGTATACCTGAAGAGCATATAGACTGTTGTATTGCAGAGAGCTGAAAAAACAAAAGTGATTCACAGCTTAATTCCAGCCAATAAAGAAAATACAGTTAAACTATATAAAACCGCCAAATTATCCTTTTTTTCCCCTTTACAACTTCCTTAAAGGAGACCAGATTTAACTGATGGGTCACATTTCTCCTGCAGATGTAAAATTATTCTTTTTAGACGAGATGTCTGCCTTTTAGCCACAAATGATATTAGATGTCACACATTACCTCAGAGGATGTGATTCACTTTCTAGCTACGTAAGACCTTTAATTCTCCTGTCTAAATTGGCTCCGGAGGATGGTTCTTCATCTTTAGACCGTGTCATCCTCACATTGGACCTCATCAGCGGAAGAAAGGCCCACCATCATTATCTCGTGATCTGCCTATTTCTGCTCATTCCTACACCAATGAGGATATGAACAAAGAGGATAATACTACAAATGGATAACGATAAATGGAAGTCAATTTCACTGGAATTAAAACAAGTGTTTGATTCATTTGGAAAGGAAGTGTTAAAAAGGAATTTAATTTGATTTGTTTGGCAGTTTGGTCTCGCCACTGACCATTCTGGATGAAGAAGTTAATGCAGCTTCTCTCTCTGTGCTTTAAAATAATGAACAATGGAGAAAGAGAAACAGAGGGAGATTGGGATGGGTGGGGGGAGCAATGTTACGACTCTATTGAAAATTGTGCTGTTAACAAATTGGTGGGCCTCAGCTGTTTTCCAAGACTTCAGCCTGCAGGTACATTTGTCTGCCTGTTTGCTTGTCTCTTGCTTCAATTGTAGTGTTTCTTTCAATGCTGGACTTTCAGTTATATCTGGACAGCCCAAATGACAACGCTGCTGGCAAGAAAGAAGTAGTTGATGGACGAGAAGTGAATAAAAGGAGCCCGAATCACCGCTCCAATGCCCCCCCCTCGCCACTTTCCCCTCCTCCTCTGTCAGCCGTTCTGGACAGCCCCAAGGAGATCAAACCTGTTTGTAATCCTGCTCTTCCTCTTCATGTCTGTGTGTTTACAACCTGACCACATTGCTGCAGTACACTCCTTCACAGCTCTGTCTGTGCTCCACGTCTCTCTCTATTAGATCAGATGTAGGAAGGTGGGGAAGAAAAGGGGTGCATTCATTGTCCTTGGCTGACAGATTTTCAGAAGGACAGTTGCACAGAGCTTGTTTTTCTGCACTGCACTGACAAGTGATAGGCAATTAATTTCCACAACCACTTCTCCCCATTTTCACTTGGTCATCAGAGAAATTTCCAGCCTGGGGTCTGAGTGAGCCGTGAAGTGTCTGCTGGATGGCTGTCGTCAGATGGTTGGTTCTACTTCTGGTTCACTCTTGGGAAGAATGCAGGCTGACTGGTAGGAATGACGTTTCCTCTCAAGCAGTCTGAAGGCCTTGTTTCTCTTTTGTCCATGCTCGGGTTCTTTTCAAGCACAGTAATTTGCGGAAGGGGACCCCAGCCACAGATCACAGGATCTGGATCTGTGGGGTTGGTGTGCAGGGGGAATGGCCTTTGGGGCGCAGTCCTGGAACTTCTTCAATGGAAACCGCATGGCTTTAAATGGGCCTTGCGGTGGGTGGTCCAATCAGCATCAAGATGACGTTTACTGACACACGTCTCTAGCAATTGACTTCAACCCTGTGAAACATTAGCTTTTTATTCCTCTTTTTTGAGATGTTTCAAAATGTGATTTAGAGGAGGACATCAGCAGTTAATTACATGATGCCATAAATGAATTGCAAGCAGGTTGCTTTGGGTTTCCCAAGGGTCTTTGTGGCTTCTTTGACATCTTAATCAAGTAAGCTTTTATGGTACTTCAGATCTTCTGAAAAACAGAGTTTTAATGGCAAAAACAAAAAATCAAATAAACACTAATAACATTTATAATAAATCAATAATTCTGCATGTCTTTTCAGACAATATAGAGTTGTTAACATCTCCCCAGGCCTCAAGGTCAGAAAGTAAACAGGACAGTGCAAAGCTCACCACATCTAACCCCAGTCACTAAAATGTTACTAATCTGCATCACAAGAACAGCAATCATCTCACTTCAGTGGCTTTCCAACCAAAAGCCCTCTCGGCCTGCAACAATCTGACATCATTGTCTGCAGACTCTCCAGAACTTTTGTGGTGTGTAATTCCAGAGCAATGGGAAAATCCCTTCCCTCCAACTCGGAAGTGAGCATGAATAAGCAGCATTTCACTGGGTCAGCTGGTTTCACGTGTAACTGACTATTTTTTTCAACAGAGACACACACTAAGATGCTTTAGTGCAGAGAGGGAGGTTAATAGGAAATGTTAAGCTTGGATCAGTATATGTAGGATATTATAAAGCCCAAATGATATTGCATATTTATCTATAGGATTATTCTATTCTAAATTAAAGCATTAACAATGATACTGGCAAAATTTGATAAAAATGTCTATGACATTGTAAAGTTATTTTTGAAGCTGTCGCTGTCTTAATGCTCGAGTTTACAATCTGCAGTTGATCCCATTATCTCCATCTTAGTAACACGTTGTTTAGATTGCAGTTGGCTCGGGGTTGCGTGAAGGTTAAACGAGTAAATAGTGTTTTCCCCATGCCTTTAGCAGTGCTGATTATCATCTTAAATGACATAATAGTACAGCAATCAGTTTGTAGTGCAGATCTTTGCCTGAATCCAGTTTCCCATTATGAGGCCGGGTCTCCTCCGGCCAAAATGCTTCAAAAGCTCATTCTAAATGGACAGACCAGGCCCCATAAAGAATACTATAAGGTGAACGTTTGTCCACTTGGTTGGGCTGGATTAGAAATAGTGGTCTGGAGGAAAAAGTGATGTAACATCTGTGTTTTACTTAAAGCCTGGCATTAATCTGAGTAGAGCCAACATTCTTAGCCTCTGACTTTGAATTCCCCTAAATGTGGTTCTGGTTACAAAAGATTTTATACTTTCTGCTCAAGAAAAGAGCCGAGTCAAAATTACTATGTAATAAAACCTGCTATTGATAAAAAAAAAAAAGAAAAGAAAAAAAAAAGAAACCGTTGTATCCACTGCTCTGTCCCACCATTGCTGGCTGAAAAAGCCACACATGGAAAATTAACCAACAATTGTACCCACAGTTAGTTGGACCCACTTCATAATTTTCAAACAAGCAACTTGTGCAGTTTAAAACAATGAAAAGGAAATATTTTGTAGTCCTCCCAATTTTACATTATCAAATGTTTTTTAAAAATGAGATACCAGCACTTTCCCAGACATTTCCACACATGAACATAACAAACCCAAAACTGTCCAGCTGCATCAGGCTATTGAGCCGTCATTTGTAAAATTGCTGAACTAAAGTGAACATTTTAAAGAGTCAACTATGCTGATATCCAGCCAGGAGCTAAGAAAGGTGGATTTTGCCATGCTGACAACTTTCATTTAATTCTCAAGTTTGAAGAGTCAAACACAGGCACTACTGGGGGTCAGTCTGTCAAATGGCATCCCACAGAGACTCTGCGATAGAGGGACTGGAGCTGGGAGAGGGAGGGGTAAAGAGAGGGCAGATAAGGTTTGGTTCTCAAATGAACTGCTAAAAAATAAATGTTAATTATTACCATCTTATGGACGGGACAATATTCCAAAGAAAGGCAATATTATTTGTGAACGGCTCTAGTTTCTGCAGGTTTTTGAATAACAAGCTAAAGAGATGATGTCCGTAATGGCTACCTGCAGTGCTTGGAAAAAACCAGAGTGCGCCCCCACCAAGCCCTCCATCTTTCACAGAGCTACAAACAGCTTCAGCTTCTCCTTTGGTCTGCCAGCAAAAAAAGAAAAAGAAATTTTAAAAAAATGAAAAGAAAAATCCTCCCCGCAGTTTGAAATAAAAGGCCTGGATCAAACTAACACCGGGAGAGTTTTTTGTCCACTTTGCAACCTGCAGTTTCTGCATATTAGCCTCTTCTACTCTTGGTCCACATCCCGCAGTGAAATGAATACAAAATTGCATTAAAGTTAATGCTACATGACATTTCCCCCCTTCACAAAATTTGCCTTGCTTTTTGAAACGGTTCTTGTGGCAGTGGAAATTTTGTAAAAACCACCTGCAGGAGTGATTTGCCAATTTGCTAAAGTGCACCTGGAGCAATCCGATAGCTCCATCCAACATCCTGAAACATCATGTTAACCGTACTAATGGCAATGTTGAACATGGCATACTGGCAGTAAAAATAAATAATGCATTAATACTTTGTATTAATGGCAGAAAAGAATCACGACTCTAAAAGCATCAGACATGATGGAGACCCCCTACCTGGCAGCCCCTGTATCCACGACCCCCACTGTTTGTGTATTTTCGAACCATGGCGGCCCATTGACTGCCTCCCCCGGATTGCCAATTTCCCGCTGGTGGTCCAAGGTTTCGCCTGTCCTTTCTCAGCATTGTGCAACTGGAATAGGTCCGTCCTCCCCTGTTCACGCTGCGGTTGTAGCTCCACGATCTGATTGGACAGCGCTCAGCGAGACTTCATCAGCAGAACATCCCTGTCGTCATGACAACTTGCCAATATCCCAACAGGGGTGTGTTTGTGGAAGGGTGGGGTGGTGGGGCACGGCTGCTCTCTTGCCTCCGAACGCCTTGTACGCGACAGCGATTCATTTTACATCGTCGTTACCTCACCTCCGCTCGCTTCCTCCTTCCCAGACCTAGCGGGTTAAGCTAATCTGTGTAGCATGTGATCTTGGAGAATTCATGGGCCACTGTGGTGCCACAGTCTGTGAGTCTACAACCAGCTGTCCCATCAGGATTTCTCAGACCAATGTCTCACACCACAGGATGCCAAATCAGCTTAAAACGATGAGTATAATCACTATTCTGTCACATGACATTCAGAAAATGGATAGAAATCCAAAGTGAAGCTTCTAACTCTAACCAATGAAAAAGTTTGCTTTTCTTTTCGGTCCTAAGCCTGCTCTCCATATTATAATTTCCCATCCACACACAAAGAAAAAATTACAAAGGGAACTGAAGTTTAGCCAGTTTTTTTGAAACCATGGAAACTTGACACAAACTTTTGAGAAAGACATTTTACTTTCTATTCTCAAATGGCCTTTGTCCTTGTATCCCAACACTTGTCGCCCACATCATTCCCATGAAAATTTGAGGCCAACTTAAAAGACCATTGTACCACTTCATCGTTCTGCTAACTTAGCATACAGTTAAGTTCAAAGAAAGTGAACCAAATCTCAGAGAATCAGGCTGGAACAGAGCAAAAGACATCAACAAAAGACAGAAAGAAGAGAGAAAAGAGGGGGAAAGTGAGAGGAAAGTAAAAGCAAGGCATTATCTTGTTGTCAGCCATGCTACCAAGAGCACAAACAGATGAATGTTTGGTGGGTGAGACACCCGCTGTGCTGCTAGCCTGCTAGCCTGCGATTAGCACCGAGCAGACGAATGGTTCCCAGGGTTCTCTCCCAGTTACCTCCTGCCGAGCTGGAGACGATGACCTTGGCCGCTGCTGGAGTTCTCCTCCCCTGCTAGGAATGAATGGCGGGCCAGGACAGAGAGCCCTAGCCTCCGTTCTCCTTTGATTGCTAATCCCCCAAACATTGTACACCACCCGGCACCCTACCTGGCCTTCTAGCCGGAGGCTGCTTGGTGGTGGCCATTGAAAGCAGGTGATGAATGGGGCAGAGCTGCTGGAAGCCAGGCTCCCTGGGTAGCAGGGGAACTCTGTAGGCCCACAAATCTGCTTAAAACAGTCCAGTGTGGCTGTCATCTGTTTTTGTAGATTTCTGAAGAAAAAAGGATACCCCGGATCAGTCCTTAGTTTTTAAGTCTCGTCGAGTGGATAACATTTTCCCAACTTAGCCGTATGATGAAGTATCAGGGTGCTGATGAAATGTAAACACAACTATTCACAACCCTTGTAAGGGCTGAGATACCAGTCTATGCATGCAGCACATTTGCTGCCACAAACTCATTTCATACAAAACAAACAAACAACACCCTTAAAGCCAGCAACTGGAAAAAAAAAAAAAAGCACTGCTGCTAACCAGAGGAGCTAGCGTACATTGATCAAGCGTGGTTTGGGAGAGTACTGAAACCTCTTAAAGAGATAGTATCCTTGTTTTTTTCTTACCACTGCCCAGCATGGGTTTGAGCTTGAATGTAAATCTATATCAGCATTTTAATGGCTCTCGTTCTTTTCATCAAGTCGCTAACAGAGCAATCTAAGCATTTTGGGAACCATTCCAGGATACAGTCTATAGAAAATTTGAATGACATGCATAATAACGCAATAATTTTCCCATGGAAACTTTTCATAAATATTCCTCGGTATATAAGCTATGTATTGTATGGTATTCACCGTGACGAACAGAAGGCACCAATACAATAACACTTCCCCAATGCGGTAACACTCGATTCTGCCAATTCAGGTTTTTGCCCCAGTGACATGGAATCCCAAATAGTGCTAAATGTATTTCGGCGGCGGCGGCAGCAGCAAAAAAAAAAGAGTAAAAAATAGAGCAATGCCACAAAGTGAAAAAATGAAAACACAAACCTTCTCATTGTAACGTCAGCAGCATGTTCACGAGAGACTGCTGGATGCCAGACTCTTAAGGGGACCGAAGCTGAATTCAATGCCTCTTGTCAGGGGAGCTTGATGTGATTATCGCCCCCTGCTAGGGCAGCGATAGTGAAGTTGTCTGGCGCTGGCAGGGACGCTCAAACAGCACTGCGGGATGCCCTCCTCGCTGTCCCACTCCAGGACCATCGCTCTGGACGCAACAGGGGGTGGGAAGCATGTGTACATGTGGATGTGTGCGTGCATGTGCGCATGTGTGAATGCACGTTGTGTTGATATTATTGTTCTGCAGGTTTTCACTCTTGTTACTGCTGCCGTTTAGTAGCAAATGGGAGTTTTGAGATGGGCTCCCATCACTGAGCTAAAAACTGCTGTTCAAGGTCAAGGTGCTGCTGACTGCCCACTTCTGGGCTTATTTCTTTTTAACATATATGCCTCAGCACACAAACCAATTTTAAGATATTCCCCAGCGTGTGTACATATTTGTGTTTGCCAGAGAGTGAATAAAAATCATTGTTCGGGCCGCCTAAGGATCATTCCCCTCCCCCTCTCTCCACTGAGGAGTCGGTCCCTCCCGGCTCATATCGACAGACGCACTGCTGCTTATTGATCTATGAATTTGTACAATATGATAATAACAATATGTCTTTTTTCGTGGTGGTATTGTGATGTGTCTTAATTTTTTTCCTGTCTGTTGCATTTGTCTTTTTCAATTATTGTACCAAAGGAGCTGAATACAACATAGAATGCATCTGAACAGCAAACTAGGTCTAAAAACTCTAAAAACAATGTGAGTCTTTGTTGCACTACAACATATATGTTTGCACACTTCTAGGCTTGAAGGCATACATGAATTACAATCGACTTGATGAGCACAAAATGTAAAAAGCATAAATAAAAGACAGGGAAATGAAGGCCTCAGGATAATGAACATTTCTCCTAAGGATATGTTTATGCATGCAGAAAGGAACATGAGTACAACAGCAGGCATAAAAAGATGAAATCTTGCAGCACAAACATGCGACACAGTGACAAAGATGACAGGTTTGACGGGGTGATGCATATGTGATTTGACCACCCAGGCACGAGATCAAGACTGCACTGCCTTTTGGGTTATCAGGGCATTTCAGTAAATTTCCCCACATTGTACCACCCAGCCCCCCTTTGCTTTCTGTGCTGTCCCCCTGGAGGCAAAGGGGGTAAAATAAGACTTCAAAGCAACTCCAAAATAGTCCTGACACAAACTCATTTCCTCATGTTACATGAAGGGGGCTGGCAGACTCGCTGACTGTTCTGACTCTGGTATGTCTCAGCCTCCTGCTCTGTGCTACCTCATAACAAGCAGCGGTGACGGAATGCCATTTTGACAGCGATTATGGATAGTCTGACATAGACTTAAAAGGAGCCAGATGGGGGGAGAATTTACAAGAGCCTATCTGTGGGTCATGCTGGGCTCAGATGAGATGAGGAAATGGGAGCTCATTTAAGGGGATGCTATTAGCAGCGAGGGACCACAAATGACTGCAACTTGGAACTTTATTAAGACAAAGCAGCAAAGTTTAGGATGGCCTGCACATTTAGGCTGTAAAGACTGTTATTCTTGACATTTTGACCACGAAGCTAAGTAAGATCAGAGGAGTTATGTTTGTCCTAAAAACATGGGTTAAAGGGTCAGTTCACAAAACAAAAAAAACAAAAAAAAATTGGCTTACATCTACTGATATCCAGCACTGTGGGTATTTCATGTCTGCTTGTAAAACATTTTGTGTATCATACCAGGAGCTTTGACAAAACAAGTGTCCTTGTAAAGGGCTCCTTGGTATCACAATTAAACTCACTGGATAAGCGTAATTTCTTAACATTTAGGATTAACCCAGCCAAGTAGTTGAGTGTACTTACACAAATCAAAGAAGAACTCAATCTAGAACTCCCAATGGGATAGGACACAAACCATGATCTCTAGGCAAACAAACCTTTGACATATGCCACCCTTCCAACTTTAAATTGCCGATGTATTGTTATTTTAAAGAAGTCATATTTTCCAATATTGGTGCAGTTCGTGTATCGAGGGAGTGATGTCAAATGACACCCTTTTCTCATTTGTTTTGCAGCACTGGACAAAATGGCAGGATTTGATGCCCTGGAATTAGAAAGCATTGGACTGATAGATCATGTAACAACAGAAACTATAGTCATTTTTTTGCCCTACATCTCTCTGTTGCGCCCACAAAAAAATAAACATAGCTAAACATTTCTCGTAATTTTATCATGAGTAAAAGGCCAGCAATATCTGACAGAATGACAATATTTGACACCCTAGGGTTCACTATGTGAACTACGTGAAGTTTATGTTTGCTGCATACTGAATTGAAGCATGATGATCACTGCAGTGAGCGTGAGGGATGGGATAAGATCCATTATTCACTTAAAATCAGAAAGTATTTACTACATTCCATTCTGGTAATCCATTTAAAATTATTAAAAGGATAAAAGCAAGGATATATGACGACGTGTGCCTGTGAGTATGGACATGACCCAAAAAGCTGCGCAGATTTACACAGCCCTGAACTTAACTTGGCTGAAATTCAAGAATTTGACACACTTATTGCTAAGAAATTATAAACTGGCTTCAGATCTGAAGTATCATTTGGAAAGATACTACCCTCGCTGGACCTCTTCCCATCAAAAAGACTTTTTCATTTTAAAGTTTCTGAATGTTTTTCCTCCTTTTCTCCCAAAGTCTGTGGTGTATTAGAACGGATAAATGATATTCTATAAGACATGCAGCATTCGATGGTTAGAGAAGCATCTGGAGGCTGGAAATGGTAGGAAACGGCATTATTTGGCCAATAGGTATCAAAAACATGGCATGTTGATGAATTTTATCCTGGGGGGGGCACTGAGGTAATAGTTAGAATTGGATTTTAATAAGGAGTTTTACCATCAAAAGAAGCAATTTGCCCAAACAATAGAGCTACTTTCTGCATTACACAGAATCATTACAGAGTCATCTGCATGATATATTTCAATCATAGAGAAAATGAGGTAAGATTATTAATCAAGATTAGGCGATACTAATATTAGATAAGTCCAGGATGTAATATAGCTTGTATAATGAACCTTGGTAAATTCATAAGACCATAATTGGTACGGGCATTAAGTCTCCTCTGGAAATTGATATTGTCACATTAGCATCAACAGCAGCACCTCCAATTCTAGCTCCCAGACATAAAACCAGACCTATGCATTCTTCTGCTATCTGCCGAAATTAAAGTTTTCGTAAAAGTATGATTCATACAGTTAAACAACATAAAATAATGATTGATACATAAATGTGTGTAGAAAAATGGATCGCAAATTTCAGGCGGGCAGAACAGAGAATCACTACATCACTCCACACTAAATTTAGATTCTATGAAAGCTATTGACTTTTTTATTGCTTGAGGATACATTGATTTTTCTCTTTGATTGTGTTTTCCACAGACGCAGGAAGAGGAAAGGCAGCTTCAAACTGATGCGCGGATAGCACAGACATTTCCATGAAGAAAGGATCCAAAAACAGATACCTGGCAGGATGGAGCAACCAAGGACACGTGGTGAAAAGCTGCAGTGTTAGAGGAGTGACACAAACCTGTTGAGTGACTCTTCCTCCCTCCTGCTCGGCTGCTGGGAGGAGGACACTTTTTTCTCTCATGGAGAGATTTTGATCTTTTTGCATTGGCATCCACTTCCTCCATCTACAAAGGCCATGAAAGGGAATGAGTAATTCCTCTATCTGTGTGTATGTGAGTGTGTGACTGTGCGTGTGTGGATGCTTGACCTATTTCTGCTGCACTGACATGAGGCTGGCAATTTCTGCCTCACAAGTACAAATGCAGACACGGGCGCACAGCGGTTGTTGAAAGAGCTAATGTTTTAGCTCATGTGAAAGCATAAAATATATGCAGAACAGCATACATTTTTATCAACATTATTCATACTGTAACATTTCCTGGAAATATACATGCCCCGATAGGCTGGCTTCTTTCTGTCACACACATGAAATGTGTGTTTGCAGCTGTAAGTGGTATGACTTTTTAGTTTTCTGCAGTGGTACTGAGCACTTGGAACACTTCAACAAAACCCACACAAACAGTTAAAACACAAGAAAGCTAACAAAACATAATCACCAGCCTGTCAGCAGTTAGGAACAAAGCTAAACAATCTCAGGTTCAAGTCATTATTGATTAAGAGCACTAACTCTAACTCTCTTTTAAACAATCCATAAGGCTTTGGTTTTATCTGCAGGTCTAATTAATGTAAGTAGGACCTTTTTATTCCATGAACAGTTTGCACTGGGGCGATAAGAGAAGGGTGAAGTGCCCACTCTGGACTGGAAATCAGTTGCTTCCCCAAATGGACGAGTTCAAATATTTCAGGCTCTTGCTCACAAATCAGGAAAGAAAGGAGCAGGAGATAGACAGACAGACAGACTGGTGTAGCATCTGCTGCGTTGCAGATGTTGTACTGATTTGTTGAGGCGAGGAGAGCTGTCGATTTATGGGTCAGTGTAAGTTCCTACTGTCACCCACAGCCACGAGGGGTGGATAGTGAATGAAAGAATGAGACCATGGACAGAAACTGTGAAAATGAGTTTCTTCTGAATGATGTCTCGACTCTCCTTTAGAGATACGGAGAAGAGTTTGGATATTCAGGAAGGTCTCAGACTTGAGTGTTGACTTGTCGAGTTTATGTGGTCTGGGCATCTAAGTAGGATTTTCCCTTGTTGAGGTGTTTAAGAAATGCCCAGCTGGGAGGACACCCTAGGGAAGGCCCAAGACTTGGGCTGCTGCTTAGAATGCCCCCCCCCCCATGACCTGGACACAATGCTCTCATAGACCTAGCTCCCATATGAAAATTAAATGTTCTTCTGTACTCCTCTTTTAATTTAATATCTTTCACCATAGTGGATCATCTGCTGTCTCATCTCACGCTACCCCTAGCAGCCTCCTCTGTCACACCAATTCTCTGCGTGTCCTTCAATAAATCCAGGAACCTTCTATGTGATCTTCCTCTTTTCCTCCTGTCTGGAAGCCACATATTCATTATTATTCATTTTTCATTTTTCCAATTTATCCATTTGCCTCTTCTTTGTCAGCCTTGCATCTCTAAATTGTCTTCAGACCACACAACCTGAGCTGTTCCTCTGAATTTCTAATCTTGTCCATCCTGGTCATTCCAATGAAAACCTTAACATCTTCAGCTCTGCCTCCTGCCCTTTTGTTTTAGTCCATGATCGTCAAACTATAAATCATACCCATCTTGTAAATCTTCCCTTTGACTCATACTGGTATTGTGTCCACCCACTCCACCCTACCTTTACTCTCTTCTTTGAGAAGAAAATGTTTTTAAAAAATCTATGTAAAACATCAATTTAATACACAGTTTTGTCATAATGTATTAAGGTGGAAAAAGCTGCTTCTATTATTCTGCTAAATAGGCTCCAGGCTCTCCAGACCCCCCAGCCAGAGCATTGTTTTCATTTGACAATTTTAAATGTGCACTGGAGACAAAAGAAAACAGGATCAACTTCTCATCATCACAATAATGAGAGAGGTAACGATTCATAATTGGGCCCAAATGCATGTTTTGGCCATCTCGGGCTTAAAGGCACACACTCGCACATGTAGCCAGCACTTCACCTTGAAAAGAGAAAAGAGGAAGCCTCTATCAAAGCTTTGCTGTGGAGCTGAAGACTGGGGGAAGTTCAAAGGGCATGTCAGAGAAACAGAGGGAATGTGCGAGGGATGGGGAGGGGGAGGTGACATGGAAGACTGTCTTTGGGCTTCTCTGGGGTATAGCAAGGAGACTCTTAATAAGGACACCAGCTAATGAGGGACAGGGACATTCAATACACACAAACGTTCTCAACAGTCTCCATAACTGATGATATCCCTGTTTCACCATCAAGAGCTGAACAAGGTGTTCTCAGTGATCTCATAAAGAGAGCAGTCTGGACTTGATATAAAGGCCCCTAACGGGAAAAGCTGGACCACGTGAGGAGTATGTTGTTGTTGTTTACCAGCGTTCAGTTTCCGTCATAGCACAATGTTATTCAAAACAGGATGCTTTTTGAAATAATTATGCTGGGATGTTTGCAATTTCATCTGGTCATACAAAAACAATCCCTTCTTTGCAGCCAGATGGAACAGATCATTTCAGAAGGCTTAAGGATGGAAAATGCACTGTCTCACTGTCTCACTTTTTTTTCTTTTTTTTCTTTTGATTGGGAACTAATTTGGGGAAGTTTGAGATGTCAGTAGGATACTTTTCTCATTTTGCAGACTAAAAATTTGGCTCCAATTTGCCACGCTAGATCATCAGCTCCAGTGGAAGAAATTAAAACTGTTTATGATTTGGCTAATGATTGAGATTAATTTGTGGATAAATTTTCAGCTTTGGCCACAACAGATGGAAAATTATTTAAAAGAGGATTGGTTCTACCTTATCACTCTGCAAAAGCCTACAGGGAAAAAGGTGTGGGGTGAGAACCAACATTCCTACATGTAGCCCTCATTAAGCCAAGTGTAGTGGGAAAGGATGGTTTAGATTCATGGCCATTCCCAACCTCAGCTCACTTGGTGCATCTGAAAAGACCCTGTGATAGAAACAGCATGCTTCAGGAAATTAAATGCAGCTGCATCCCAGTTGTTTGTTTCCCAATTATAGCTTTTTTCCTCCCTTTTTCTTTTTATCCACATTTTTTTCAGGATTTGAGGAAGAAGACGTTGTTGCTCTCACTATCATCCCCTCTCACTAGGTTGAAGTAAAGCTTTCCTGCATATCTATCCGCTGATATTTTCACACACCTGACTAGATGGCATCATCTGCCTCCCCCCAACTCACCCCCCAATCTTAGAATTGCCATGGGATTTTTGGAGAATGTCTTTTTCAGCCATTACTGGGAAAACCAGGAATTTCACAATCGCAAACCCATGTCTTTGGAAATGGATGTCAAGCTTGCAATCAGTGCTGCCTCAGTTTGATCTTCAGAGCAGTCAGAGTGTGACTAATGCTGCTGACACATTTTTCATTGCCCCCATTATATCTGAACCAAAAAACTGGAAGTTGACTTGTTTATGTCAACTTTCACAAGTGGAAGTGTTTCTGTATCTGTGCACTGTATTTTTCTCTGTATTTTTCACTCGTTTGTTCTATCATCATTGTGCAGAATGATGTAATTGAATGGTTTGTCCCTAGGTGACTGATAAAAAAGGAGCTTCCCCTTAAATCCTACAACTATAGGATGAATTTTGTGTGGTCAGTGTGGACCAGTATTTTCATATACATTTTGTCAAGACAACCAGACACCATGGCAACTAAGACAACAGGGATTTAACAGTCTTCTTCTAAACTAAACCAAGCAGTGTCTCGATGCAGGCTCAGTCATCCAGGTAAGGAAAACGCAGAAAGTGGATTCTGTTCAGCCAAGCAGTATTTAATTATAATTCATCATGGATTACACACACACACACACACACACGCACACACACACGCACACACACACACACACACACATCCTTCAAGCTTGGGTCCTCCACCAGAGGCCTGGGAGCTTCAGGGTCCTGTGCAGTATCTTAGCTGTTCCTAGGACTGCGCTCTTCTGGACAGAGATCTCCGATGTTGTTCCTGGGACTTGCTATATATATATGGCTATGGATACCGACTATGGAATGGGGGCAATCATCAACCACCTCCTCTACATGGATGACATCAAGCTGTATGCCAAGAGTGAACGTGATATCGATTCACTGATCCACACCACCAGGATATACAGCAATGAAATTGGAATGTTGTTCGGACTGGAGAAGTGTAGTCGGATGGAGCATGGAGGGTTTCACCCCAAGTCCAGCTCCCTGAGGCTGTATGCTAAGCGGAAGGAAGGAGACCAGGGACTGGTGAGTGTCAGTACCACAGTGTCATGTGCTGTGTCCCAAAACCAAAGACGCTTCCTATGTAGGACGCATTTGAAGGCCGATGACGTCACCGCAACGCGACAAAGGCTGTCCCAATACCAAGGATGTTCCAAATGCGTCCTTCATTTCCCCAGATTTGAAGGATGGTCAGGTGTATCCTGCATGGCCCAACCTATCCCAGAATTCATAGCGCGGCCCAGCCCATTCCAGTTTCCACCAATGGCGGCAGCTACAGAGGCGGTACAAACGGCGGCGGAGGACACCTACACTTTCAGATGCAAGTTTCTGGGTCACAAAATAAACTTCTAAGATATTTCCAGACGCGAATGTAGTTGTGTAAACTCCAAATATCTGCTCGATTCATCAAGACATCACATATTGGCAAAAATGCTCTGATGCTTTCGGAGATGGCTCACTAGAGCTGGCGAAACACCGGACTCCCGGCACATCGCTTTCAGACCCCCCCGCAGTCTTTCGCTACTCAGGTTACA
>VVHJ01018000.1:12659-46906 GCA_015107715.1 Tylochromis polylepis
ATGCTTCACAGCTTTCACAAAAAAAAAAAAAAAAAAAAGTCAAGAAAATAGCTGTCAGTGCTGAACCTCTACAATCTGTACCACAGTCCTGCTAAAAGGATCCCTTTCTTCCCCACAGAGTGAGGCGGATGGGGTTGATGGCTTAAGGACAGTATGCAGGTGTGACTCGTAGCTGGTGTCGTGCATCCAGGGACACGGCCTGTGGAGTAGTTCTTTGTCGAGCTCACAGTTCTGCTCGGTGGATGCCAGAGGTGTAGCTGAGGTTGAGCCCAGTTGTGACAGCAGGTCACAGTCCCAGTCTGACTCTGAGGATGATGGCGAGAGCTTAGCCAGGTCTGGGATGAGGCCTGGCTCAATACAGATTGAGGTAGAGTGAGATGATGAACGCCGAGATTCTTGACTAGAAAACCCACTGTGACATTTATCAGTGTGGAAGTTGAGTGGTTGATTGGCAACTGGGTCAATTTTGACTGAGGCTCGAGTGAAATTCTGTGCAGTCGGAAAACAAAACGTACTACAAGTCTGTTTTACACCAAACGTATCCGAAGTAGTAAATGTTGAAGAGACAGTTGGATTGAGACAAGACTGAGATATTTCATAACGGAGCTTGTCCAAGAATAAAGCGCATTCAGTCTTTGCTGTATTGTCACTTTGTGGTTCTGCTGGTTTAATATTTTGTCCCGTCCAGCTATCACCGTTTCCAGTCTTTGCCGTCCTCATCTTTTTACTGTGGCTACATTCAGGGCTGGCAGATCGACAGCGCTTTTTGGGGTTTACTGCGATTTCTGACTGACGAGGAAGGGAACGAGATCTACCTGAAGATAGCATAGTGCACTCCAAATCTCTGTTAGAACACACAAGTCCAGCGAACTTAACAAGATTGTCTGCTTTTGCTCCTCCTGCATTGGTCACAATCCCAGAGGTAAGTGGTGGGGTGGAGAGAACATCTGTGAGGGCTGAGACAAATGTAAACACAACATCCTCCGTTTGTCCTTCCACAGGCTCCTCTGTGATGTATGGTTGAGGACTGAGGACAGGGGGGTCTGAGTAAGGACTTTGAGGATTTATAATGTAGGAATAGGGGACTTGGGGGCTGAGGACTGGAGGCAGGGAGAAAGGGTCAGAGAGGGGACATGGAGAGAGACGTTGAATTTCAGGCAGTTGATTGACTGAGTCCTGGGCTTCTACTTCAGGTTTTAATACAGGCATGGCTGGACTCAAAGCCTGAGGATGGATATCAGGCAGCTGGCAGTCTGTCACATGATTGAAAGACTGAGCGTCAGCAGGCTGATTGTCTGGATTTGGGATGGTAAACTGAACTCCTGGTGATGGACTGGCAGGGCCTGGACAGGAAAGAGGACCTCTGGTAGGGCTGGAAAGGTGAGTATTTAATGATGAACCTCGTCTCCGCAGGGCCTGAACAGTGTGTTCCGTCTCAGCATCAGAAAGAGGCTCCAGTTCACAGACATCATGGATAAGCAGAGGAGTTGGAGGTCTAGAGGAGGACACAGATGATTAGTTGAAAACAGAAAACAATTTTTTTTTTTTTATCTATATCTATATCTATATATATCTATCTATATATATATATATATCTATCTCTATCTCATAATCCAAGCTGACCTGCTCAGTTCTTCTTGCTGGGGTGGATTGGGATCAAATTCTGGAAGCATTTCAACCACAAGCTGATCTACCAAGCTGTAATTCGAAGGTTCCAGCACAAATGTGCGGTGCTGATCAGACTGCAAGTGCTTCAATGACAAAAAAAAACCCCACAGCATGAAAGTTAACAAAATCACCTGAAGGAAATAACTTCTGTTTGATTAAAAAAATAAATAAAAAGATTCCCACCTCTTCCAGATTCATGAATGGTTGTTGGCAGCATTCACAGTAAGAAGTGTCCTTTTTGCGTGGTCGCCAAGGTGAAGGGTTACAACTGAGTGGGGATTTACTTTGGGACCTGTCTTGAACGCTACTTTCAACTTTATTGACCCTAATTAAGAGAAATACAAATGTTAAGAATCCTCTATAACATACTTTTTATAGAATAAAACACTTTCTGCATGGAGTGCAATTTATTTCCACTGTTCTTATTTCATTTCAACCATTTATTCAAAAAAGAAAATAATCATAAACTCAAGCAGTTTGTAAGACATATAATAAGTATTATTCAAACCGTTAGCCAACCATATGTGAACAAACCTTGCTTTAGTTTCCTCCATCTCTGTCTTCTTTTCAAATCGAGGAGGAGGACATTCAAAGGGACTGAATCGACCAGCGTAGTACAGATCTGGGAAGGTCATAGACTGCATGTGCAAAGGCTTGTATTTCCTGTTTACATGGCAGAATAATAGAGGGAGGAACAATGGATAAAATAAAAAACCAAATACAAATTTCTATATCAATGTTTCAACATTACAATACTAAGAATCTGAAGGTTGACTCAGTAATACAGTAATTATATAGCTGAAGCATTCTGAAGATATTTTAACCACTTTTCAAAAATGTATTTGAGATCAACTCTATCTAGCAGTCCAAATGACATGGGTTCAATGTCATAGCAATGGCCCACATGGCCAGATCACATCAATTAACTGAAATGAGAGCACAAATGACAGGCCCTGTTAGCACACAGAAGTCCCTGCAGGAAGGGGCAGTGGAGCTTGCAAAGCCTCATCAAATAGAAATCGTATCTGGTTGAGCTCTGGCCTCCTGGGGAGCTGCCTGGGGGGGGGGGGCTCGTCACATTACATGATGAGACTTTTCAATTTCAATTAAGAAATTCATCTGGGTTGAAATGCACACCTCCAGAACCAGCACCCAGTGGGCCAAGACGGGCAGAAACAATGGGATAGATCACTGCCCCCCACTGCTGCTTCACTGTCATTGTGCTTAACCTGCAAAAAAGGCTTGAATCTGATACCGAACCATTACATGAGGCTTTGGAAAAGAAAGACCCTCTTCCTTTGCCTTGCTAAATTCTAACTTGTCTGTCTTTACTGACTATGATTTAATAATTAAAAAAAAACAAACCCAAAAAGAAAAAAACCCACCAACTTAAAGGATTGGGGTATTTTAAGGTATTCTAAAACAGGAAAGAGAAACTTTCTCTTCCTTAAATATAAACTGAACTGCACAAAAGAGGGAACTCACCTGCTCAAGTCTTCAATCTTAAGATACGGGGATCTCAAAGCCAAAGCTGTTGACAGCAGATATGAGAAGGACAAATAAATTAGCCAAAGTAAAAATGTTGTGAGGAAATGGAACCAAAACATAACCACAGACTTACCCTTGACAGCAGGAGAACCTTGATGTTTAATGCCAGTCTTCTGCAGTAAAAATAAAAGTCATCAATATTAAACCAACATCAACATACATCTTTTACTTAATTCAGTTTTAATTGTTCTCCATCATCTCTTTCATCGCTATCATTACCATTTTCCAGCTTAAAATCTAAAAACTGCTACAACGGGAAATCTGTCAAATGATGCGAAAAGATAAACAGCTCAAATACCTTACCTCTGCCCTCTTGTGTTTAGAACTAAAGCTCTCTCGAGTCAAATGTTTCAGATAACGAAGGACATCTGATAACGCGTTAAGAAACAACTTTTAATGTGCAAAACACAATTAAAAAAAAAAAAATTCAGGTACCAAGTTTAAAATAATGTACAAAGAACATTGTAGACATCTCTCCTAAAAAGATACTTTTGAGTGCTGAAAATAGCACAACAGTTCAAGTCCAGCCACTTTAGGAACAGTCTGGACTTTTTGTAACCAAGTTTCTGATTGTTCCTTGGACAATATAAATAACCACAAACTGGTACACAGCAGACAGCTTCAACTAAATACAGCAGCATACAGGAAAACATGAGCAATCACACAATGCCATCTGCTGTGAGCATAGGCTCACTACATGTTAATCATGGTTTGTTGTGAAATTCCACTAAATTTAGTCAAAAGGATGCCATCCACATGCAAAATCTTGACTCCCCATGATTGAGCACTGGACAAAACACTGCTTCCCTGCAGTCGTTCCTACAAGGCAGATCCATCAGAAACAAGACAGTGAAGAATTTAGATATCAAAATACATCACCAGTACCTATAAAGAACATTTTGGCTTCATTGACTTACGTTGTTGCGAATGGCTTTTTCGAGCAGAGCTTTCCCTCGACTGCCGCACACCTATAGACACAAACGCAGTGCAGTTATACAGTATAGTTCATTTTAACTTACACTAATGCCTAATGAGTTTGTGATTAACACAAGATCACTAAAAAGACCAGTCTTTTCAGAGTAGCTTTTTCAGGTTTCCAGGGAGTAATGGGCAGTTAAACATCTGCCAAAACACATTTGTGGTATTTGACAACTAATCAAAAGCCTGACAGAAAGTGATAAAAGGAGCTACAGTACCATTGGCCTGGGAGTCCCAGGTCGCTGCTTATCGTTGATGAGGCAGTTATCCCGCTGCTTAATCAGTTGTTGGGCTGACTGGCTTGCCCCATCCTTGGAAACAATACTTTTCTCCTCCAGGCTTTTTTTGGTTCCAGTCACAACAAAGTTTACATCCTTGTGCAGAAAACTCTCAACCCTCTTCAAAAGAAAAAAATAATAATAATAATGAAAACAATATCCACATCAGTTTCTGCTGAATGCAAAATCTAACTTCAGTCCAGTGGATGTACTGTAAGGTCATTTGAACTTATCAAGTGTAAGAATAGTAAGAATACTTTGATTTCTAAAGAAAACAGACACACGAGTACAGCCGATGACATACAAAAGAAAAGATCAATATATTCACTGTTAGGCTTGTGTAAGGGTACAGAATTCATGATTCAAAGGTTTAAAAGACTCAAGATTGATGCTTGTGTCATCTAGGTCAAAACTGCACTTTCTCTAGCACAAACCGTAGGTACGGTTGACTTCTTACATAAACTCTTGTAGATATATTTTAAATACAATGCGAAAGCCTTTAAACAACAGCCTCCTCAGCACCTGTGAAATAGGTTCCACTGGCAGGCTACCTTAACACATGCTTACCCCTCCAAAAAGAGATATGGATTCCAAAAGCAGGAATGTTGGCTGTTTCTTCACATTGTCCAGGTAGAAGGTCTTTCCCTCCAGCTTTTTCGCCCCAAGACACAGCTTGCCCAGAAGCCCATATCCACGCTCTTTTGAATACTGCTGCGGTTGCATGATCCTGGTGCAGTAAAGGCTGTCACAAGCACCAGGACCCTACAAAAATAAAAGGAATAAGCTTTTAAGTTAGATAAACGGCAAGCTATTAATTAGCTTTCTAGTAACTATGTTTACAAAACAATGTTTAAAGTGCAGCAATTTGAACTTCGGTCGCGTAAGATTACTACCAAAACGCAGCTGCGCAGTTCAAGTTTCAGCCACTATGCTAGTTAGCTTTAGCCGACTTCAGCGAGGTTAGCTTTCTCTAACAACAGCCAGAAACCATTCAATGTCGGCAAAATTTAACCCATCTTCTGCCTCTTTGTAACAAACAAAAAACAACACGGCTTACTTGTGTTTTGTACCTATGCTGGAGAGAAGCGATAAAGAAATAGCTGCTATCGCTTCATCAACAAACTGGCGAAGCTGTAACCGCCGCTTTTTCAAAAACACTGGAGGACGTGCGGAAATGAAATTGCGTAACATCCGGTCTGACGCTGCCTTCAGGTGCTTTTTAATCAGTGTGAAATCAAAAGTTGAAACGCCTTCCCATTGTGATTTAGCACTGACGTCAAAAAAGAAAAGACTATCTGTTTGCTCCTAACGCTGCCCTCCACATAACCTATTGTCTCAAACGTGAACCCTGGCTTTCATTTTTAAATATGCCTTTTAATATATATTAAATATGAGTTAATGGTAAGGTTCTTACAGTCACTGGTTTCGCCAGTATCCTGAACCCAACACAAAAGCTCCCTGGTTATCAACATTTTGCCTTTTGAAAAGGAAAATAAATAAGACCAACTTATGCAATACAAGAAAACAGAAAATAAAAACTCACTGATAATTAAAAGCATCTTAGCTGTTTAGCTGATGTTTCAGCTGACACGTATTGCAACTAATTATCAGCAGTTTCATTTTACCCTCCCTATACGTTTAATTCAGCGGGTCAAACACAATTCCAGAGAAAGTCCCCAAGATTCATTTTTGACTGAGTATGTTGAATTTTACTTACCATGTTAGTTTTAAGAAGGACCCAAACTAAATATTTGTCCACAAAATATATTAGGTTTCTCAGTGATGAGCTTTTCTTTCAATAAAACTGCCAATATATGACAGATTTAAATTATAGACACAGATAACTTTTGGTAAGTTTTATCTACAGGGATCTCACTGAAAGAGGCGTAGAACTATTATGTTATTGCCTCTTTGTGCCCAGCAGAGGGCAATGTAAGCGTAATCTGACTACCAGTGTAAATTACCCACATGCTCAAATATTCAGCATCAAATTAATAATATAGGTTTTATTCTAGCCTGACAATCAAATCATGGAAAACAAGACAAAGATTATGAGACAAATACAAACTCTTTATTCAAAACATGCACTTTTTGTTCCTAAAAATATTTTTTAACAAAACTAAACGCAGTAACAACAAATGACAAATGGCCTTTCAGACTGAAAATAAGGAAATCAAAGTAAAAGATTGCTAAAAGAAAAAAAGAAAGAAAAGAATGAAACATACAAAAGGCTTGATACACTTGTTATTTTTTTATGTATACTACTGGATGAATGGCTGAGAAAATAAAATATGTTTAAAAAAAAAGAAAGGTAATACCTGTATTATAATATATGACTTTTTTTTTAACTTTGCATCTTGAAACAATAATGAAAACTTCTTTTTTCTTTCTCAAAAAATAGCGGGAATGCTTTAAAATTACTAAAAGAAAATATGGTAAAATTACCAGCTGAAACATAGTGTCTTATTTTTTTTTGTCAGCTGTTTTCAAACACAACTTCTAAAACAAAATCAGCAGAATTAGACTAGGACATTGTTGTTTTAACGCACATACAGCAGACAGCAAAACATTCCTGTTAGCTGCATTTAGACTACCGGAAATACTCCCTGTGGTTGCGAGGAGGGCACTGCCTGACTATAGCGTGCAGGAGGCAGGAAACAGGATGACCACTCATTAGCTGTGAACTCACCAGAATATTAGCTTCTCTATTCTTGCTTTAGCACAATTAAACATCATGCATTTTGTACTACAGAACTGGCAGGTTAAAGACAATATCTAATGAGTCGTACAGTTTAGGCCTGCAGTACATATGTGAAAACAGCCTTTTTGATGCTTGCGGGAAAACGATCCACATCAAAAAGAAGCTGAAAAAGAAGAACAATTTTGAATATTCATGAACAAAATTATTCAAATCTTTAACCGTGGATGGCAATGAAAAAAAAAAAAAGCTTTAACTGTGTAACATAAAGGGTTGTTGAATTTGAATGAAGCTGCTTTTAGATGGTTTAAGTAAGGCACTTTCAATTGCAGCATTAAAGCCTCTGCTTAATCAAGGTAAATAAAAACATGGCAAAAATATCGTAGAGCAAAAGCTATTCAAGATATTATTTCTGATACTTTCCTCCACTATATTTCCCTGCTATACAAAGCTTCTTTACTGAACTGAGCTAAATAGCTATGCTGTTTTACTTAGTCTGTGTTTCAAATCCACTCTGAACCCTTTATGACTCCATATTTGCTGCTACTGCTGGTGCCGCTGCTGCCTCTGTCTGTCTCTGCCCTGCTGGAGGCGTGTCTGTTGGTCTGCCGGTGTTTACGTTCACGGTGGGGCTTGCTGCGGTTGTTAGTGTGGCTCTGCAGCTGGATGTAGGTCTGATTATCACCCTCCAGGATTTTCTGAGGTCTACTGCTGTCCTTATGAACAGCCCTGGGTGCATCTCCCTTCCCAGCTCTGCACTGGTTTTCATCATTAATGCCGTACTGTTGACGTTCCTCTTGGGCAATGTTCACGTGGTTCTGCCGACATGCCAGCTTGGCATTAGTGAGATCAGTGATGGGTAGTGGTTGGTTATGGTTCCCTGTACCTACTAGAAGAGGTTTGACGGCGATGTTGTACCCAGGTGGAGGAGCTGGTGCATTCCAAGAAAATGGGTAAGAGCTGTAGTCTTCCTCACTCAATCTCGCCTCGTTAAGAGCTCCTTGTCCTCTTGCCAGCCCGTACAGCTCCTCATTGGGGAGCTCCATCTTGCGGGAGTGTATTATCTCATACATGGTACCTATGCCCAGGTGAAGCATCTCCCATATATTGAGTGCTAGACAGAGCAGGGAGACTGTGTACATGATGAGGAGAAAGATTGTCTTCTCAGTTGGCCGGGACACAAAGCAGTCCACACTATGAGGACAGGGTAGGTCTGCGCATACATAGGTGGCAGGAACGGAAAAGCCATAGAGGGCGTACTGACCACAGAGGAAAGCAACCTCCAGCAAGGAGCGCAACAAGAGTTGGAAGACGTAAAGGCGCATCAATCCATCCTCTTTGATACGATGACGCCCATCATGGCGCACTTTGGCTTTTACTTTTCTATCACCGCTGCCTCCCTTATCTGCTTCGCCATCGTCGCTCTCCACCTCTGCCACTTCATAGATCATCGGGTCTTCCTCGTGGTCATCCTCAGCCTCTTCAATGCCCCTGTGCTGCTTTCTGCCTGCAAGACAGTGCTTCTTGGGTTTCTTTTGGGAAAATCTATTCACCCCCCCACTTTCTGTCTTCTCCTCTGCCCGTGCAATTTTGTTGACAGCGTAGCCCAGGTACATGAGTGAAGGGGTGGCCACCAGGATAATTTGAAAGACCCAGAAGCGGACGTGTGAGAGTGGAGCGAAGGCGTCGTAGCAGACGTTCTCACAACCTGGCTGGGCTGAGTTGCAGACAAACTTGCTTTGTTCATCGTAGTAGATTGACTCTCCTCCTACAGCTGTTAGCACAATGCGGAAAACAATGAGGACAGTGAGCCAAATCTTGCCCACAAATGTAGAATGGTTGTGGATTTCTTCCAGCAGGCGAGTCAGAAAACTCCAGCTCATGGTAGTGGTGGAGAAACTACAGCAAGAGGCAACATACACCTCCTCTTACTCCCTGTGGAGAGAACAGAAAGCTTTGGGTCATGCATGCAAACTTAAAAGACAAATATCTACATTGATTCATCGAACACTGAGGTGGTTATGTCATCTCTATTTGAGCTGCCAAGGGTAACAAATGAAGTCAGAGACAAAAGAAGAAACTTAAGGTTTACTCCCTATGGCTGCCCCCATTCCCCTGCTGGCCCGTGCTCCACTTTGTCTCTTTTGCTCCCTTTTTAATCCTTCTCCCTGTCTTTTCTATGTCTTAAACTAAAAAGGAACATCATTACCTCTACTTCTATCAAACACCGTTTAGGGAGTGGTGGCACACTGTCTTCTCACATGTCTTAAAGATTTATCGGTTAGTTAACGTGGCATTTTTCACCAGTGCTGCAAAGTCACAGGAAAAGCCATTACAGAGATCTTTTAAAGCAAGGTGGAATTCCTAAGAAAATTAAACACTGGTGCATGCCATATATATATATTACACTTTGGCCTGAATAAAGCCACAAAGGTTTATTACACATTCCTTATAATCTTTACTGCAATTTAGCTTTTTCCTTCTATCTGAAAACATACAGTCAACCATGGTGTTGCTGACATAATGCAACCACAATATGCGCATTAAAGATAAAATGAGCTTCCTGAAACAAAAAAAAGAGAACAAAAAGCTCCAAAACTTTGTATACTGCAAGCAAATTCGTATAACTCACTGCTGCACATCCACCTGAAGCGGAAAATGAGACTCTGATAAATGGGACTTGACACATATGCTCTTGACATGCCCTCCAGGCTTACAAATGTACACAACTAACACACTTGCCAAGGATTTTTCATTCCAGTGAAATATTATTTTCCATTTGAAGACAAACAAAAGTTCAGCACAGAGCTCTTCTTGCCAGAGTCTGATAATACATAGTGGGGGAAAAAAAAAATTCTTACCCTTTCCATTTTTGTATATCTCTCAATTTGTCTCTCTTTTTCCTGACACACAAAATGAATAGTTCAGCTTTTATTCTACAAATAAAGACACCAAACACTCTTCTACTGTACTCACAAAGTGTTTTATTTAGCTCCATTTGTTTGCACAGATGGGTATGAGCACTTAGCTCTTCTGCAGAATGCACATCTACCTCAAAAAAGTTCACTGATTCAAAATAAATCACAGTCAAGTACTTTGTCTTTCCTATACATGGTAATCAAATTGTGTATTTCTTCATAATAACAATACTTTCATCCTTCAATGATAGCTGTGTCTTGTGGCTCATGTCCAAACACATCCTCGGTATTAGTACACAAAGGGAAGTAATGAAGCAGATGGAACGCCTAACCGTAACTGCCATCATACCTTAAATTACACCTTAAAAACTAAAAGCCATTCAGTGTTGATTTGTCAATTTACAACAATATACAATATATTTATTTGCTTATTATGGTAACGGACGCACTCCACATTAGAGTCTGATTGATATATTGGCTATCTGATATGACTAGCTGACACTGGCCAGAAAAATTGGTACTGACACACATGTTGTCTGAGATACACTTGGATGAAATATATAACATAATGCAGAAAAAGCTGCTTGTGGTCATTTAAAAATGTTGTTCTCACACAGTCTGTTCAGGAAAACTGACAATCACCTGTTTGCTATTTAAGCTAGGACCTGACCTTCAGGCTTCACCTAAGTGTTATCTAACTGTGGTCTTGCCTCTCTGTAAGGCTCTCTGAACTGGCCAAAGATTTCTAATGTGCTTCTTTATGTGCTTAGGACGTCCCAGTGGAGTTCCGAGAGTGTTTGTTACTTGGCGGAGTTAGGAGAGTCTGTTTGGGAGACTCAAAGGATCAGGGACTTGGATTCACAGAACCTTCCTTCCATTAGATTTTGTACATATTGGACTCTTAAACTGAGCACTTCAAAAAGACTTTGTATATAGCACTATCTACACCAGCATTGTAAATAAACTCACCGCACTTTCATTCCTGAGTCCTGGGTTTGAGTCCGGCCAGACAACTCATGACAGCAGAGTGTGCATTACAGAGCAGGAAGTGCTGCTCAAGTAGGTATTCAAAGTAAGCTAAGTAGTTTTTTAAATATGGTGCTAGAAATGGATAAAAACACTGACTTATCATTTTCTAATTCTAATTCCTAGAAGTTAGTATTGGCGTAAGTGCTGAAAATTCAGTATATGTGCATTAACTTCAGCATTTATCCCTAATCTGGTGATAATTTACATTTCAAAGTTTAGCTAAAGTAAAGCCATTCATTGATGGTCAATGATGGACCATTTTATTATATTAATGTAAGCCATTGAGGCCCAAATGTACTAAGCAGTGCAAATCAGCATGATATTGCAATAAAAAAAAAGTGTTGATGGGTGCGGAAAAAGAACACAGTAATTTCATTTCAATAGTGATCAGCAATTGGCCGAGAGTAGTGCAAATTAGTGAGTCACAAACAGCAAGACCTGTTGCATGGGATTTAGGTAAGAAGTTTTGAAATAGCATGACATTTCAGTCAACAAGAGGCAACTGAATTCCAAGATGGTACATAACAGCCCCGATCTAAAGAGAAGGGGGAGAAAAAAAAAGGACAGGAGAAAAAAAGACAACAACAAAGTTATTCTGTGTGTGCGCACTGCTGAGAAAATATACACAGACATGTGCAATGATCTCTGTGTAGAAATGTGACTATGAGCCTGAAAAAAATGCAAACGTCTGTGCTCACTGTAACTTGGTAACTTGTAACCCGGCTGCCTATGAAGATCCAAGACATATCCTTGTATGCATCTTTTATTGAGATTTTTCTCGTCCCTCCCTCCAATACCCCATGTCAAGTTCAGTTCGGTTCAGTTGTGCTGCCTTAAAATACCAGTATTACTGCAGACCTGAAATATGTGGGACTCGGCTCTAAACTCAGTGAAGAGCAACAGCACAGAGCCAAAATTTTGGCGCCGTGCTCACAGCATTGAGTCATCCACAATCGCCAATTACCCACTAGTTCTGATAACATCTCCACTTTTAAAACCCCCACTGGCAACTATCGCAACCACATAAGGTGAAAAAACTAAGACAGGCCTTTTTTTGTGTTAAAGTTGGTGCAATTTATAGTAAACTGTGTGCCGCAAACCTTAGTAAATCCTGTTTGTGTGAGTCATTTAAATATTTTCCTCCTAAAATTTCTGGAAAGCTGCAATAAAGCCAGCCACAAAAATACCTGTGTCCACGCCTTTCAGTCACAAAACTGACAGTGCAACTCGTAAATACCAAAGGCAGCTTTTTTAGGAGCCAAAAGAGATTTTAATATAAATATAAAATATTTTTTCAATTAAATTAATTTCAGTTTTGTTTATATAGTGCCAGCAATACAAACCTTGTCTCAAAGTGGTTTCTATCGTGAAGTAAAGAGCCTACAATATTAGAGAGAAAACACAATAAATCAGACAATCCCCTGTGAGTAAGCACCTGGTGACAACAGTGAGGAAGAGCTTCCTGCAACAGGAAGAGATGTCTGGTTAAACCAGGCTCAGGGAGGCCATCTAACTCCAGGAGGTGTGGGTAAAGAGAAAGAAAAGGAGAAGAACACTTTTTTTCACTTGTGCACTACTACTAAATACTCTACCTAACCCCCAAAAAACCTCTAAGCCGAAGACACCCATCTGCTCAAATCTAGGGCTGCAGATGTCTAAAGTAAGTAAAGTTTTAAAGGTCTAGACTTCTGTGGGGCAATCTGTGCCTGACTTTAGAGGCTTCCTAAGAATAGTTTGTATTCAAACAATCTAGTTCCTGCACTACTACTTGTAACTGTACCTGACAAGAGGAGACAGAGAATTGGACTGACATGATACGGGAACATGATTAAGGTTGTGCTGGAACTACCGATATATGGAATAAATTATTTTGCAATACTGAATAGAGCACTCATCAAAAAAGCAATTCTTTATAGCTTTATCTTTACTTGGTTCATTTATGTCACAAGAAATTAAATTATAAAAAATAAATCAATCAATCAAATGATAAATCAAAAGGGTCAAGCTACAGCTTATATACATCTAACCCTAATATGAAACATAAACAGGTAAGGAGACTTAAATCAACTACATCTTTAATCTCTAATCTTCTGGATACCAAGTTGCGAGTGACCATTACATGTTTCGTACATAATTTGAATATGGAATAATTGATTGATTATGCTATAATCTTATGAATCTTTGAATGTCAGTGTATTTTATGTGTTGGTGTGTAACTGACTATAAACAATACCCCGATCCAAGAAGTTAGTATGACAAACTATGTCAATTTCAACTTTACAGTGATGTTGATATAATCTTAGAAATGGATTCTGACATGGTATTTGTTCTAGTAGAGGTAGTTCTCAGAAAAGATTATTATTTAAGAATATATTTTTAGAAAGCTGCCAATGCTTTTGACTGTTTTATATCATTGTACACTGAATGACACAGCAATTTACTCACAAATATACTGATAATCAAGACAATTAAACATTTAATAGCCACACTAGAAGTTTTCCTTATTTTTAAGAACAGGTTACTTCAACAACCCAGATAAAATGTGACATAATATACACCACATATTATACAAGTTCAAATACAGGGCTCCATACACACATACATATTGATACAGAAGAATTTTCCCACCGACGCTATGTAATAATAAACATAGTGACACACTGTCACATTCAGTAAGTATGACACATAAAAAAAATGTCCAGCTGCTAACACAAGAGTCAATATTTTTCCTTCCTAATGTCTTACTCTGTGAAGAAAAGAAGTTCTGAATGTCTCATTAAGAGTCACGTGCCCTCCAAACCTGCACATCTGGCCATGTTGTGTAATGTACCATTTGGAGGCCCAGTAGCACAGTATCACCACTACCCAAACACGAACCTTACCGACGGCCTGAAACTGGGACAATCCTTCACGTTGCTCATTTTTTAACTCATCATCAGTGAGAATACACATGCAGCTGCACGCCAATAAAGTGTACAGCAAATTTAAACATAAAAATAATTTTAGGAGACAACAACCTAATGTAACTAATGTAGGCACACATCTCACTTAAGCATAGCAAGACACATATACGATAGTTTTAACTGATCCTCTTGACTCAAAGCAAAGAATGGAGCAAAAATAACTCCAAATATTCAGAATATTTTAAGCTTACAGGAGTTCAGTTTTGATGAGAAGTTCCCAATATTATTTGTATTTTGCATCAAATCCATGTGTTTTTCTGCACTATATCAAACACTCAAGCACAATAGACATTTCAGTATATTAAATGGTCATAAATTACAAGGAAACTGTAGATTCTTGTCAAACAGAGTAATACAGACTCAGTACCTCTTCAACACATAGACTCATTATGCTTACTTGCATCACAACCCTACTCTGAACAAGGAAAAATCCTTCTTTTTTTTTTTCTTTTTTTACCCGGGTCTTTATATTTAAGCTTTATTCCCACTGGCCTTGATAAAAACTTCCTCAGCAAAAGATTTCTAAGGAGCATATTTGGGTCTGATGATCAGCAATCCTCCAATTCTAAAATATTTATTTCAAAGCAAAAAACAGAGGTGTAGTTTCACACTTAAAGAAAGGTGTGAATGAACATCTGTTTAGATAATTACCTTTCTGTGATTATGGCCAGATTTTATGATAAACACGCCATCCACATTTGTTAAACACATATGCACCAGACCAGAGCCTGCTGTCAACACTTTTTTGCTTCCATAAAATCTCGTTAATTCTATGGTGGGAGGACAAGAAAATAAACCTCACAGCTATGTCTTCACGTAAAGCCACCTAGTCCCTAAATGTACAGCTCCACGCCCCTGGTTACTTATAGTGCCACATTGAAAGCTTTCCCCAGATGTCTCCCAGGCCCAGACCCGCCGCCTCCTGCTTCCTACAAAGCTAGTAAAAAGAACTGGGGTTGTACATGCCTATCTAAGAAGGCTTCAAGCTGTGGACGTGAAGGTTAGTGGTTTCCTTCAAAGTTGTAAAAGTGATGCTCAACCCAAAATCTAACTTTGAGCATGAAACAGTCAACAGCTATTAACTTAAAAGGGAACTGTTAAAAGTTTGTAGATTGCTGAGACTGCTCTTATTTTTGGAGCACGTTTCTTCTTGATGAGATGCACGTTATATACACAGTAGAAAGCTGAATTAAAGGAGGGAAAGCATGCATCCCATGCTCCCTGCCTGGATTCAAACCAGGCATTATCTTAAATGTAACTAACAACCCCTTGCCCTGGCATTTAGACAGAAGAAGGAGAATTGCTTCCACGCTGTGCCCCAGAGCCAATAATTCAACAACAAGCAGGAATTCATAAGATCAAAGAAGCAAGAGGCAGGTCTGTCAGGGCACTACATGAACGCTAATGAGGATGGAATAAAAAAGAAGAAAACAGTGACAACAGCCAGCAGAAAAAAACATGTCTGAGCTAACGTACATGAATAAAATAATGAATACATAGTTGTCCCAAGGAAAACAACTGCGAGTGTAGTAAAACTAAATTAAACCTCACCCTCAGCATTTCTTATCTCTGTAACTTGCATTTAAGACACAAAGCCCACAGGGTATTTCAGGGTCACTTTTTGAGCCATCCACTCAAAGATGTCAAAACACTCACGATGACACAACATGAGGAGCACAGTTTGATGTGGACACGAGCCTCTAGCTTAAAGAATTAGTTTGCCTACCTGGAAAAAGTCAAGACAGGTACACTATGGTTATATAATCCTGCGATGCAGCTGGAAATACCTTGTATAATAGGTCTAGCAATATTTCTCTTAACATTCAAAATTTGCTACATGATATTATCTATGCAGGCGTTCTCATACTTGTTAAAATTTGGAGGCTCAGTAAAGAGGTTTGGACTTCCACCATGGGAAAATCAGCAGGACTGTGATAAACAAGATATTTTAACTGTTTTTTTTTATGAGTGGGAAAAGTCCCCAAATTGGATAAGCCAAAGAAAATTAATGGAGTGATGGAAATATATAAAATATCTTATATAAATAAGGTAACACAGACCCTCTGTCTTAAATATATGCTAAACATTTGTGGTTATACGCACATTCACCCATTCACATAATTAACTGTGAGGAGAGAACGTAGGGTTGTATATTTTCAAACAAGGTAAAGAATAAAATTATATCACTTATGTTGATATTGTGTACCATTGCGTATATAATCAATTTCTTTCAAGTCATGCTTGTGTACGTGCAGTGCTCAAAAGCCTGGCCACATCACACGGAGATGTTACATTAAGGTTATTGCATATGTGGCATTAGTACACGTGAACAGATGATCAAGAAATTCCTGCAGCAGCAGCAGCTGCCGTTTTGCACATGAGTCTGAGTAAAAAACAGCTTGAACAGTAAAATTCTTTCAATTTTAAAAGACAAAAAAACCCTCTAAAATGTTTTTTTTAGTCTCTTAAAAACTAAAATGACTCTAAGCTGAGAAACCACATGGAAAAAAAAACATTTAGATGAGTCGGTTTTAAAAAAATAAAATAAAAAAGCTTGAAGTGTCTCAAATGTTTGCTTCGACTTATGAATGATCTTTATTTGATATCACCCAGCTGTCATATTACCCAAAGCAGAATCTAGGATTTTAGTATTTATCTTGTTGGAGTAATTTAAATAGCCTTAGAGCACAGGATCAGATTAATTTAAAAAGCCATTCTGTGTATTGTGATGAATCTTATTACCCCCTTGCTTTATGCTTTAATTCCTTCTGATCCTTCCTGTTATCCCAACCAGACCTCAGAGAGACTTCAAACCCCATGTGCCTGTAAAATACATAGAAATAATATAATTTAAAAAAAAAAACATATAGTTAAAGGAAAGCTGACAGGTTTGTAGTGATTTTCAAATATATTTTCACATATCTGTGTTTATGTTTTTAGCTCCTATAACTGTGCCTTACCTAGCCTGAGAACTAAACTGTCTTTCATTAAAAGAATTAAAATTAAAATAGTAATATTTAAACCCACACAGCATGCTCTTCCAATTACTAATTTGGTTTTTAGTTGCTGCAGAAGATCCACATGTTAAAAAAAAATATTCAGGAAAAATAAGATATTTTGCTGCATGCAGACTAAAATGAAATATTCCCAACAGGGGTAAAGAAATTTATGCTAACTTTATGCTAATGCTAAAATTAGATGTCAAAGTTTCACAGAGGGGTTTGTGTTGACAAAATATCAAAACACATCGTACACACTTGTTTAAAATATGAATTATTACAAACAAATTACAATAGCGTACAAACCTGCAAAATAATTGGCTAACTACATCTGCAACCAGGTAACCGAACTTGATAGCAAACAGCAGTAACTTGCTAAACACGCTAATCTAACAATATAGCTTCTTAATCAAAACACAACAAAATTGTAAGAAAAAACATGAGAGAGTCAAGGCTCATGGTCTTTCTAGTGTTACTGAGTAATTCCCTTTTTTTTTCTTTCTTTTTTTTAGCAATTTTTCCCTCAAACCATTTTTCACAGTTACTCATCATTTATTGTAGCCACCTCACCTTTTCTGGCAGACTTTTGCTGGATCAGCATTTGAATCATCAACCAGCAAGATGTGGTACTCCCTGTACAGAGAAATACAGTCTTCACCACCAAATTACAGCACAGTGGTTAATAATCATCTCCATACACATAAAAGGCTAAGGGTTTGTTTAGCTCTTACTGTTTTAAATGTAAAAGTAGCTCCAGCAGGCAGAACCAAAGACGGAGGGAGCTTGGTTGTAACAGAGGAAGGCAAACTGGCTGAAGCGGGAAGGAGGGGTTTCTGAGCATGTGTTTGTCTGTGTGTGTGAGTAAGAGCGAGAGAGAGAGCATGTGATGCATCATAAGGCAGTTTTCCTTCTTGATTTTTCTGTGAAAATCAAAAAGATGACAGTTAAATGCCAGGGTTCTGGTTTATCTGCCTTTAAAGTCTGACAGCTTCATTACCAGTTGCATTTACATATGTCTGCCCAACTATAGGGGCGCATTGCCTTTTTCTGTCTACATAAATTAGCTGGATGATTACTGGCTCTGATTTTAAGTGCTGTATAGTGTTGCCTTTTATTTCCCCCCAGTCAGGATGTCAGATCTAGGCCAAATCAAACAGGAGTATCAGATTTGAGAATCGAGAACAGATGGAAGAGTACCAGGACAGGTGGAGGTATGGGGGGGAGAGAAGGGGAATGATGCTACAATGTATGGTGTGGAGACGGTGGCACTGACAAAAAGACAAGAGGCAGCTGAAGATGTTAAGATTTTCATTGGGCGTGACCAGGATGGACAAGATTAGAAATGAGTACATTAGAAGGACAGAGGTTGAGATGTGTGAGGACATGGGCAGAGGAAGGATAGTGGCTATATTAGACAAAGGATGTTGTAGACGGAGGTGGCAGGCAGGAGGAAAAGAGGAAGCCCACAGAGGACGTTCATGAATGTAGTTAAGGAGGACATGCAGAGGATTGGTGTGACAGAGGAGGATGCTAGGGATAGGGGGAGATGGAGGCAGATGATCTGTTGTGGCGACCCCTTAAAGGGAGCAGCTGAAAAAAGCAGAAGAAGAGGGGAAAAAACCCCAGAGTAAATACAAATAAATAATAAATAAATGTTGATTTCATTTATTAAAGGAACAAAGCTACTTGGACCCGTGTGAAAAAGTAATGCCTCTGTTAAATCACAAATTAACTGTGATTAACTAAACTTTTTGGAAGGCTTGATGTAATTGATGGAACCATGAATTCTGCTCTCTACCAGAAAATCCTGAAGGATAATCTCCGGCCATTAGTTTGTGACCCAAAGCTCAAGAGCACTTGAGTTATGCAAAAGGACAATGATCTGCAAGTCCATCAGCAAGTCTGAATGATTCAAAAAACAGAATAGAGGTTTTGGAGTGATCTAGTCAAAGTCTGTATTTGATTAAGATCCTTTGGTATGACCGTAGACAGGCTGTGTATGCTGGAAACCCCTCCAGTGTGGCTGAATTTACATTTCTGCAAAGACTAGTGGGACAAAATTCCTCTACAGCAATGTGAAAGACTCATTGCCATTTATTGATGGCAGTTCTTACTTCCAAGAATAGCACAACTAGTTGTTAGGTTTGGAGGGCAATTACTCGTTCACACAGGGGCAAGTGTGGATAGTTTTTTTTATTTTAATCATTTAAATTATTATTTAAAAACTGCATTTAGTACTTACTCTGGCTATCTTTGTGTAATATTAAAGTTTGTTTATGTGCAAAAATCTAAGAAATCATGAAGGAGGCAAATATTTCTTCACAGCACTCAAAAGCTATGGTGACCCGCTGCACACCGATTTCTATCCCTTGTCCCATCTGCAATGATTTGCTTATGTTTATAAAAGTAAACGCAAGAAACATGAGGCTAAAAGAAAAGATGTGCTGATCTTTGAATGCATCAATACTGAAACCCACAGATGATGATCAGACAGATCAGCAGTTGAAATAATAGTTTTAAGAGTCATCAGAATGGAAAAGGGAATATGCAAGTGTGCAAAGACTATAACATACGACTACAAAAACACATTTTTAGCTTCAGGTCTGGAAATGCAAATACAAGACATGATCAGTGTCAGACCCTTGCCCAAAGTTTGAGCATATTTAGCTATTAAATGTCAAAAATTGAGGCCAACCAACCTTGGATTTCTTACTTTTTGTTTGTAGGAATCTGGTAACCCTACTCAACCATACTTATGTTACCTTTTATATCTTACAAATACTAAAGAATTGCATTTGAAATACCAGTTCTCCTGCCATTACAAACATCACACAGTCACATTTCTTTGTTCGGTCATGTTTTTTAGGGTTATGAGTATTTCTCACTTATTTTTGTCTTTTTCTTTTCATGGAAGATCATGCAGCAACGAAGGACTTCACTTGTTTTAATGCACATGATGGATTAGGAGTCAAAATATTCAGTTCAACAATGAATGGGAATGAATGTGAAAATGTGCTGTTACACATATCAGTAACCTCCACTGATATGTTGAGTAGGTTCACCGCAAACTGTCTGGGTTCATCCTTCTCTTCTTGCTGCACAAATGAAGTCATGAGACAGGTCTTCATGAAAAGGGCAAAGGCAAGTGTTTTCAGACACATGCTGTATATGGTGCAGTCTGAGACTGAACAGACATCCACTGTTTGTTTCAACTTCATCCACTGGGCTTTGGTTACACAGGATAAAAGCTTCCTTAAAGAGCCACTGAATGTATTTCACACATAAAGGTCTGTTTACTGCACTTCTGAAATAGAAGACTGCACATACTTGGAAAAATAGGTGTGTAATGGTATCTATACCTTTGATAAGGTGACACTATGATCAGACTTACCTCCTAAGTAAGAGGAGGTTTGAAAGATGGGGGACAGTTAAGCTGTAATTCAGGGTGTTATGAAGTTGCAGTGAGGGAGTCCAGGGTGGAAACTACAAAATGGGATATTTCAATTGCTGTTATGAAAGTGCACTTTATTATATCACAAACACTGCCTGGCTTCTTGTCAGCTTCCCTCACACTGGCACACATTCAGCAGATAACTCAGAAATCCCTGAAAGCTACTCACTGCAGGGAGGATTATTTTGTGATTTTTAGCATCTTCAAGGACACGCAGACACAATACAGGCATTGTTTTTCTCTGTGGCTGACGGTCTACGATGAAGGACTCTTGTTTTTATCTCTACAGCTCATCTCAAGGACGACAGATAAACGTCAGCTAAGATGGGTCACAGTTCCCAGTCCTTTCCATTTCTTTCTGTTGCTAACTTTCTTTTCAGGGAGGGCCACTGCCTAAAGCTATTAGCATGACTTTTTGGCTCCCAGTGTTCTCTTAAACTATCGCTAGAAGAATCAAACGCAGAGCAGTCAAAATGCTTACAAGCCTAATCAGCCTGATAGCACTTTGGCATAGAAAGCTCACATCCTAATTCAGAGTGACCTCTTACAAGGCCGGAGCCCCTTAACTGAGTTATCTCTCACCTCTGAGGGAGTAATTGAATGGAGAACAATCAATGAGGTTATCCATAAACGCAATCACCTGGCAGCACTGGCAGTTTAAAACACTTCAACAGTTGAGCGTCATCTCTTACTGATGGGAGGAAGGGCTGTATCAGCTGATGTATGGAGCTACAACAGAAGGCTGTCATTGACCAGTTTGAGATCCTCAAATACGATTTGTCATCATTCTCTTCAAACTGATGCTAATTGTGTTTTCTATCCATTTATTTACCTCTGGAGGTCATTGAAAATGGGGGTGGACTACAGGCTGTCTTTTGTTTATTTGACTACACAGACACTGCATGTCCTCTCTCTTTAATACCAGCTCAATATGACCTCAATTGAAGGATCAATTCTGGCAGGATAATTTGTGCTGAGAGTTGGAAAAGCCCAGAGCTGGCAGAAATGTTTTTCCAAAGAGTGATGGATAGATCATATAGAAAAAGGAACTGCAGAACAATATATAAGCAGTGAAAGTGAGGGCTACAAGTGTTCTGTACAGTCAGCTTTTTGTTGTGTTATTATCGTTGGGGTCCTGGACTGACAACAGAAAATATGATGGTAGACAACAACAATGACACGGAATCACCCGAGGGACGGAGTGACAGGATAAATCAGAGAGAAGAAATCAGATGTGTGGAGAACAATGTCCAAGAGAGTGGATAAAAAGATTGATCGCACAGACTCATCTTTATCTAATCTGACAGAAGTCAATCCACAGAAGAAGAATGGAGTGTAGAGAGACAAGAGAAGAAAGATTGGTTAAAAGGCAGCAACAAGGTTACAGCAGATTAAATATGAACAAAACAGGCCATGCAAGTAAGAAAGCTGAATCAACGAATTACTTGGCAGACTTCACTGCCAAGTAACATGGTGACATGGAGCGCATCATACGCCATCTCCATCACTGCAGCCTAGAGCCTTTACTGTCATATTCTGTGAGACATGTTTCATGAATTCACATCAGCACTGCTGTCTGTGCAGAGGAAGCCTGCTTCCATTGATGTCACTTTGTTTTCTTGTTAATCTGTGTTGGCATAAATGATTGGGATACTGTGAGGACTTGCCAAAGTCACATTCACACTGGAGGGCACTCCTGAGCTGATTTAGTAGTGATACAATAACTTGGCGCCATCTTCTGGTGAAAAGGTACCTTTCCATATGTGATCTGAGAACCTGCCCTTGACAAGAAAAAGTCCAATCACCCTTCTCTTACACAGCCTAGGTACTAGCATTTTCCCCTTGTTTGTTTCTGAAGAAGTAAAAATTCCTTTAGGCTAGGACCCATCATTTAAATTGTACTATTTAAATTTCTAAAAGTTTAATTTAGTACTATTTTAACTTCAGAAATTCTTAATAATTTCTTTTAGTTTTACAGAAAAAAAAATCATTCACAGATTATCATTGTCTGTACAGTATAGCTCAAATTGCCAGTAAAAGATGTGTAATTCATGGTACAGTAGCATACAGTAACATGATCGACATGATCTTTGTAAGGATTTAATGTGCCACACGTTAAATCCAACACAACAGTATTGTTTGATGTCGTCTGTAAAATGCTCAGTGAATGTGCCACAAAGACACACACTTGGGTTTACTGGAGATATACTCAGAAGTTTCTTTTGATTCAGAAAGTTTCTAAACACTAATTAACCCAACAGCCTTTAAACGGTATGAACATGTTATTCTAATAGTGCTTTTATTATAAAGATGTCCCAGAAACTTTACCGTTTAACTGTTTTCTTTTTCTCATTTTTACACACAATAATGAATCAATTAATTTTTTAAACATTTTATATCTGTCTCTTGTGTTTCTGCTAAAAAAGTGGCATTATTCTTTCGTCCTCTTGCGCCTCATGATAAATTAACATATCATCTCCTTTGAGAAGGAAGATTAGATCTTCTGTGCCTCTGAGATGCTCACTGTTCCCTCCCCCACATCACTCCCTCATCTTTTAATTTCGTCAACATGGCCTTGACGTCATCTCTCCCTAAACATAAACTTCAAACCAACAACATCAGCAAGTAAGAATTACACACTTGTACCATCCCAAACTAAGCCCAGACTTTACTGGTCTGGTTGCTGAAAAAAAAAAATGCTTCTTCTCTTTGTAAATGCAATCTTGACTGAATCTAAACTCACCATTTACAAGAAATTGAGTTTTTCTCACAACATAATTTAATTTTTAAATTTGTCCTCCCTTGGGAACAGCTGTGGACAAAACAGTCTTTTGTTAAAGTATTTTTCTTGGCTTGATGCTCTCTTCCAATGAGGATCCACTACATTGAAATTATAAAGTCTAAGTTCAACCGATCAGGCATAACATTATGACCACCTGCCTAATTTTGCATTATCCTGACGAAAGAGGCCACAGCCAACAGGGAATACCTCTGTGAAGTTTCTCAGTCATCCAGGTCATTGTAGTCTAAGGAGCTTGGAAAGAAAAGCCTCTGGACCTTTTTAAGTTTCCTTGAAGACGTTTCACCTCTCATCCGAGAAGCTTATTATTATACCATGTGATTTACTGATGGTCACATGATAGGGTGGGGCTAGGCTTCACAAGGGGTTCATCCGAAACCATGGCTGATTGTGACCCACACCCGTTTTCACACCTTGGCTCATGTGATTAGGTAGAGGATCAATAGGGGGTCCATGACCCTCTTGGGGGACACTCCCATAGGCCTTAAAATCTGGGACGCTCCACCAATTGCTCTTAGAACTGAAGAAGCTTCTTGGATGAGAGGTGAAATGTCTTCAAGGAAACTTAAAGAAATCCAGACACTTTTCTTTCCAAGCTCCTTAGATCAGGGAATACTGTTTCCATGAAAGGGTGTACATGGTCTGCAACAATGGTAGGTAGGTGGTATGTGTCAAAGTAACATCAACATGGATGGCAGGATCCAAGGCTTCCCAGCAAAGCACAACACTGTTTTCGCCATCTTGCCTTCTTCCCATAGTGCTGGTGTTCTTGTCTGTTGAATTGGACCACTTTTGATAGGTACTGACCATTGCCGACCAGGAAGACCCCACAAAGCTTTGGAGATGCTCTGTATAATCAGAAATTTTGACTTATGGATGGCAACAAAGTGTTCCTTTTTCTGTGACAGAAACAGGCTTCCATTAAACACAATTCAGTTAAATTCCTTTAATTTTGCATAGTGCCAAGTCATAAATGTTGCCCATTTATGAACTGTAACATAAAGACTCTACAATATTAGAGATAAAAAAAAATCTGATCATTATCTATAAGCAAGCAGTTGGCGACAGTGGGGAGAAAAAACTCCCTTTTAGGTATAAGCTATAAAATAAACTTTTGGGTTTAGATTTTAGTTTATATTTTTATTAATATTTTTAAATATCAGTGTTGTCAGCTGTCATAAAAATATAATGTTCAAATAATTTTTACATCTATGTATTAAACAGGAATCGCTCTTTAGAGGAACCTGAGTCTAATCATCTTCAGTACAATCACTTGTGTACTCAACTTCCCTACTCCTGTTTTTCCAAGTATAGGTGCTTTGTGACAGCTTTAGAAAAAATTTCGCTGATAAGATCTCGCTTCTTAGAAGTAATGCTACTTTGTGCAATAACAACAAACACACTCCACCTGCATTCTCTTCTAAATAATTTAGGTTGAATTGATGGGTTGTGTGTGTGTCATGTTTTTGTATGATAGAGTACTGGTTAGGGCTGTTTCACTTTTCACTTTTCACCAGTTTGTTTGAGAAGCCTTCCCTGGTAAGCCTTAAACCTCAGCTCGGTTATTTTTGATATCTTTTCTGAAACTTGACTTAAAGATCAAATCAGTTGTTGAAGCCACTTTTTTCAGTTAAGACTTCTACCTAAATTTAAAGCATGGGTTTCTATTAATGACCCTGAGGAGATCATTTGTGGTTTTATTACATCCTGACTAGAAAACTGCAATTTGTTAAACTAACACTAACACTGATATCATGATTGCAGTTGCTGACTGGTATACAAATCCCAACTGAAAAAATACCTCTTCTCAAAGGCCATTTCAGCATGAGATCAATTATAACTGTGTTATTTTTCCAGTATATTTTTTATAATGTTAAAAGATTTGTTGTGCAGGACTTTTTGCATGTGCTATTATAAATCAGAACTCATTTTTATGGGGTGTTGATTTTGTGTCACAGATATTAAGCAGACAGCAAAAACACATGGTAAGATAATGGCTTTATATTCCTGTTATATGATACATTACATGCATAATGGGACTTTTGATGAATCAAATGTACAACAAACCGCAAAATCGAAAAACAAGTCCTAGAAACACATACTTTTCTTTTTTTCCCCCCGTTGTTATAATATGAGCATGGTTGTCTAAAAAACACAATATTGAAGTGATCTGTGGTTGAGTAATACACCTGAAAATATTATTAGTCAAGTTTTTCTTCCCAGTATAACCACTCTGTATAGAGCATTTAGTTATTGCACAAAAGTCTATTGTAGTTTTACAGGTACACAGATTTAAAGTAAACTAACATTTTTACAATCTTAAACCGTGATTTCTACAATTACAGTACGACACAGAGGAACGCCCACAGAATATTTGTCTCCGAATAACATAGCATTGGATAAGAATTAGCTTTGGAGCTCAGTGAATTCCAAAGTCAGACTCATGAACATCTACAAAAGTTCACAAGTAAAACATTCGGTTTTACGTTCGGTTGAAATATAACAGTAAAAAATAAACAAATCCTGCTATATGATGTTGCTCGTTTTCTTCTCTCTTCCCTGAGAAATTAAAACACTCCTTAAAGTAAATTTCCAGCACTTACACAACAATTTGTCCTTTGTTAAGGCTAAAAAAATTTCATCAGTTACACACTACTTTACTGTTTTACTTCTTTGTATTAGCACCCACATTTTCTATTTATAACTGTAATGTCTTGACAAACATGGACTTTATTCAAACAGGAAACACAACTCTTGAGTATCAGATTTTTCTAGGTAAAGACAGGCAGCATTAACCTAACATCGCTCAATATTAACTTTGCTAACACTGAAACCAGTCTTACAAGGGATTCAAGACTCAACAGATGTAAAGTATTGCTGTAAACAAAAAAAGAAGAAAAGAATACCCTTCAATGCAATAATTAACTCTTCATAGTCAATACTAAACAATACTAAGAATATATTTTTCCCGTTGCAAGTTTAGTGAGGCATAAATGAATTTACATGCTGAGGTAATAATGTAGATATACGCTTTCTTCCATTGTTTCAGAGGGACAGGGTATAATGTTAGGCCGACCGGCAGCCGTATGTCTACGGCATGCCTGGTGTAAATTACTGTTGTGTAATCAAACCCAGATTAAGTATCAGTAATGGGAGGTGGGGAGTGCACAGGTACTGGCATATGTTATCTTATCTCTTTTCCAACCTTGTTCTTGGCTGCACAACATGGTCTTGTGTCCCAGATAGTTTCATAACACCTGACCCTACTTATGCGGATGTAGATGGAGTGTTTTTAAAGGAAGCTTGACAACAGAGAAATAGTTTAAATCTCCACGTGAATGAAATCTCATACAATTAAGCTGAGAAACAAAATGTCAGAGCTAGCATTGCTCAAAAATGCAAACTACACATATATTGAAGGGGATGGTTGCTTCATAAACGGCAACTCCAGAACACGCATGACACTTTGGTTACGATGTTCTCTCCCATTTATCAGACTTGATAAGGAGAACATAGTGCATAATGAATACTGCATATCTATTATTGATCTCATAGCCATGCTATTGCTAGCTAATTTAATTTTAATATCATGTGAGTTACAATGCAGCATACATGATTAATACCAGAGTAATTGGGATGAAATAGCCTTTTGCGTGAGGCTAGAATTAAAGCAGGATACTTAGTATGTTTAACTATGTCTTGTCAAACATTATATTTAAAAACCAATAGCATTATTTGTATGCTGCTGGTTAGCTTATCTTAGCATAGAGAGTGTAAACAAGGGGAAACACCTGGCCTGGTACAAAAAGTAATCTGCTATTCAGAACCTCTTACTCCCACATTTGAACATTTTCGATTAAGAGTACACAAAATTATAAATTAAAAAGAAAAAGTTATATTTAAACTGTGTGGGTATTGTTTAATTACGTCTGTAAGATGGTCCGGTTGTTGCTCGGCTAAAATCATGCATAACCTGCCTGTCAAGTGAACTAGTGTTGGTGCACCTTTATTGCACTTGTTCCCCTCTTCCAGACCTTCTTTCACAAGTACAAACATGCAGTTTTTATCTCTCCTCCACTATTTTCTTTAGGCAGTCTACTATGTCTTCGCCGCGGACCCAAGGTACAATGTTTGCTTTGAACTTGGCAGACTGCTGAAACTCCTTTAGCAGCCTGTGCATTGGAAAGTCTCTCCTGGGGAAAGCTGTGTCCCGGGGCCCCAGAGCCAGAGAAGGGCAGATGTCATTGGCCCCATCTCCAATATAGAAGACCCTCTGAAAGGGAACACCACCACGCTCCTTCTGCCGCTCCACCAAATACTCCCGAAGGATCACCTGCTTGCACATGTTATCAGGACAACGGGAGCATGAGTGCGAGTGGAAAGAGAGAAGGACAAGCTGACCAGTCGCATTAAAACTGGATGGGTTTGTGAAAATCTTTCTGAAAAGGTCACGCACCCCTGCATGCTTAAGCCACGTTTCAATAAAATACATGTTGGCATCAGAGACCACCACAAGCTCAAAGTCCTGCTGGTGGCTCTGCAGATACTGGAAGAGATTCATGAGGCCTTGATTTGGTGGGATTTTCTCCACTGCTGAATGAATGGAGTCTTTAGACACGCCCTGCTCAGCCATGTAGGCCAAAATCTTCTGCGTGTATTCATTGTAGTGCCCCTCCCTGTAGCTGTTTTTCAGCCAGGCAGGGAGCTCTTTGTCTGGCAGAGCACGCACCAGAGCATCGTCGCTGCTTTCGCAAATGATGGTCTCATCGAAGTCAAACAACACCAAAAAGCGTTGATCCTGTGGTGCGGCGGGGGTTAACGGAGCTGTCATCTTTGGTGAGTGATTTCCTTCTGGGGGAAAAAAAAAGCAGAGGTGGGGGGAATGAAACAGAGAGCCTTTTTCCCAGCGTCAAGGACAGCAGATTCTGAAGCACACTGTTTTATAGCATCCTGGTCTACAAATTTAATGGCAAGAAACCAAAAAATCAGAGTTTCAAATACAGAGAGTTCAGGGTTAAATTAAGCTGAAGCACCAAACCAGGCGGGGAAAACAACAACATGCATTAAGACTCTTAATGAGGCTATGAGCCGAGGGGGAAACGTGTGTTTACAAGAGTAAAGGAAGGGAGTTTAAATGAAACAAAAGGTCCTCGTAAACAGGATGTTCATTACACTTAATGAAAGAAAAAACAAACATCCCCAAAGAAGGACAAACTGTTAAACTCTTTATCTACATTCCTTCAGTCCTTTTAAAATCATTTATTTAAACTAAGAGGCCACATCTTCCAGCAGTGCCAGTCTCTTGTTTACATAGCTGATATATAGCACAAGGCTTCCCCTTTTACAGGCCTGTTGTAACTCCAGCGAAGAGAGGGCTGATTATGTCACAGACGTTCAGTGGAATGTTAAATCTACTGGAGTAGTTACTGTAAAATGTAGACATTTGTATAAAAAGAGCTATTATTCCTCTGAATTGAAGATGAACAGGAGTGTATATTTTGAAAAATGGAAAGCTATAACAATTTCTTTCTATAACGTCCTCTTAGTTTTCATGTCAAGTTTTAAAACTTGACATAAATATGTCATATTTGCAGACATGGCAGTCAATCATCAGACACCTCATAGCAGAAAGGAAAAGCAAAGGTGTTAACAGTGGGATACATTCCACTTGTTAGGTGTGTGTGTGTGTGTGTGTGTGTGTGTGTGTGTGTGTGTGTGTGTGTGTGTGTGTGTGTGAAAATGAGCCATTATTAAATTCACGTGAGCATTTTCCCACCAAGGTAGGGAACATTAAAAGTGGCAGATCAGAAAAGGAAATGATTTGATATTGGTTAATAAACACAGATTGGCTTTTTTCAACTAGTGCAACAACATATAAATGCTTCGTACATGCCAACTCTGACTGACACTTAAGCTTACTTACTGAAAAATATTGGACTATACATTTAAGTAATAATTTAAAAAGCAATTACTACAAATTCAATGTAACAACTTAATAACAGTGTGATGAATACGAAATGTGCCCTAGAGGCCAGGCTGATTTTATAAGCATGTTATTAAACCATAATTACAATCTAGCTCTACCTGTGACTGCGTCAGAGGGCATTGGGTGCATACAGAAAGTAAAACAGCAAGACCTGACTTGATGGACTCATAACATTTGCATAACATTCATAACATGTAAGTGTACAACACACCGGCTGACACCAGGAACAAAAAATGACATGCAGCCTGCAGCTTTGGTGCACACTTGTGCCAAGTGAGCGCAAGCCTGATCTTCCCAGCAGCCAGTGCATTATTAATAGCACACATTTACACACTAAGCTATCTAATTTTAACCACGGCGAACTATTTCTGTATGAGAGGTTACCTCTGAAAGTCATTAGCCGGTCATTGCATGAACGGAGGAGAATAAAAGGCTAATGTAAACATTTAAATGTGACACACGTTAAAAAAGAAGAAGAAGAAGAAAATAACACAGGGGGTAAAACGGCCTACCGGTGGAGGGCATATATAAGCGGGGATGGTCGGCTAGGTGTCCGGCTCCAGGAACCGCATCCCAGTGACGCGGTAAGATTTTTTAAAGGAGACTCCACAGCGGATCGAGGATATTCCCATTTAAAGTCGTTACGTCAAGCGAGCCGGTGTAAACACGTGATTTCCACCATGACCTTCCAAAGTAAAAGCTTCAGAGAGTAGCTTAACTGTACTTGGTGAAACTATAATAAATGTATGGTACACTGTTACAGTTATGTAAACAAATACAATAGTACTTATGAGATGATTCAAAGTAGCTGATAAATAATGGCCAAAATACAAATAAACGAATAAAGCATCTTAATTAATTTGTTTCTGCTTTAATTTGTAATAGTAACTGGTCGCCATATGTTTTTCGTGATCCAGTTACACCATTTTTATGATAGATATTTTTTTCTTTTTATAAGACAAATTTTAGAGCAGGTTTGGGAAAGTAATTTTTCCTCAGAACCACATGAGAAGCTGGGATTGTTTCCTCATAGACTTATATGAAGACATAAGAAGAGAACAGACAGAACTGACTGGCTTATTGTTGTGCCTCTTCATAAGAGTCCAGGTTTCTCATGTGTAATTAATTGCCCACTAACTAACAGGCAAATACCACATATATTATTAATTACGGTCATGAAAGATAGTCTGTTTTCATAATTTAAATCATTCTTAGTACGCTGTCAAAGTAATGAGCTGATACCATACTGAATGTGCCCAGGTATTACTTTTTTTGTCCTCTACAAAGTTTAAGATGAACTCAAATTGTAAATTTTTGCAAATACAACAGTTATTATAAATTTAGTAGAAGCTTAAATCTCATGTGTGGTGAAACTACTTAAAATCATCCCATTTTATCTCATCCAAGTACTTCCTAATATATTCTTACTTTAAAGCACGAAACTCAACCTTTAAACAGACAGGAAATTTAAACAATTGTAAAATGTCTGTGTAGGTTCTCAGTAATCCAGGTGACGGTAGTCATGAGAGCTTGAAAAGAGATGTTTTCTCCCTTTTCACTTGTATACCTAAAAGTGAGGCTTTGGAGACCATTAGAAAACAACTACAACAAGACAGCTAATTACACACCATATCATGCTTCACACCTGATCAGATTTACTCCCTGTTAGACTTCTGCCTTACCACCATATATTTCAAATACAACAAGGGACGTGTTACTCAAAGATGTTGACCTTTGAGTCAACATCAACAAAGTGACACAAAGTAAAGTATGATCAATAGTGGGTTAATGACCTGTAGTTGAAGTTTAGCACATGGAGTTCTCTGAGCCTAAAGAGCTTTTAGGGGTCTAATCCCTTTGATTGCCTTTCTTTTGCTTTAAAGCGCACTTAATACAATGTCCTATGGGAAAATGTGTACAAAGGCAACATATGCTTAATTTTATAATTTGTGTTTTTATAGTGACTTTGCTCAATTTTGAAACATTTTTTAAACTGACTTAACTTCAATAAAAAAAAGAAAGAAAAAAAGATGTTTAATATATAATTACTTACCAACTTGGTTAACATTTCCTGCACCACTGACAGCCATGGTCATTTCTGATCAAGCTGACAAAGATATTTACTAGATAATACCTTCAGTCATTGCCCTTCAAGTTTGCTAAAGCATCCATCCATTCATTCACTTCTGCTTATCTAGTTTAGAGCAGCACTGGGCTGGGGCCTGTCCCAGCTGTCCATCTCTCAAGAGACGGAGAGACAGGCCACCATTCAAACTCACGTATCTATACATGTGAGTAATTGAAAGTAATAAGAGAAGTTTTACTGAACTTGCTTTTGCACACAAATAAACTTATTACAACATTTCATTGTACAAAAATATTTTTTTTTTCACTTTGTCATTGAAAACAGTGACAGGGGAGTGCTGAACTACGTCGCCTGTCATGGTTTACTTAACAGTGATCTTTTGTTCTGTAATGTGCTGTGTGTGCATAGCAACTGTTCCCATGCTGTTTCTGAGTCTGGCCTTGACACATCCTGTAACAGGACACCATAGTTCAGTGTCAAAGTTTACAGAGCTGTATATGGCCTACTGGGTTTAAAGTACATTTCAGTTTATTAACAGTAATATTAACTAATCTACTAATAACTGACAAGTCTGACAAACAAACATCTTTTTTTCTTTTACTTTGCAGGGGATGTGTTGCAGGTCAGAAAAAACTCCGGCTGTCACTTTGCCTGATGGTGGAAATATCCCTCTAAAAATATACAGAGGCATTTCTGAATCAGCAGCAGTCACAAGTATGAGATTGTTATACACAGCTAACAGCTAAGGGTTAAGAGGTTTGACATTCAGAAATCCTAAAACATACATCGTCATTTTATTCCTCTGCATGTGTGTGAATCCTTTCTTCTATAACCCTAGATACATTTTTTCTACATCCAATTTGTCGTATGGCTACTAGTTTCACTTGTAGTTTAAAGCTGTGTACATACAGTAATATGAAAAACAAAGTTTTAATAGGACTTTATGCAAACTACGTTAGCTTGTGTCTTTGGCAGCAGCAGCTTGTTATAATAATTTTCTATATGACTTTTGGCCCACTTTACAGCATTGCTTTAGGTCATTGAGATTTTCACACAGATCTTTTAACAACCCTCCACAAGATTTCAGTTGGGCTGAGATCTGGACTTTGCTTCTGTGTTTGGGATCACTGACACGTTGCATGACCCATTTTGAGCCAAGATTTAGCTGTGAGATGGCCTCACATTTGACTCTAGATTACTCTAGATTAGGTGTCTAGGTCCCATAGCTGCAAAACAAGCCCAAATCATCACCTCTCCACCACCATGCTTAACAGTTGGTATGAGGTGTTGGAGGTATAGTTTTTTGTTTTTTTTAACCAAATATGGTTTTGTAGAGACAAACATATCCATATGACATTGTTCCAGGTCTTGTGTTTTGTGCAGACACAACTTTACAAATCCAAGCCATGTTAGAAGAGTAATTGTTCCAAACAAGCCATGCCTGTTCAGTCTTTTGCTAATTTGACTGTTTGTCTAACTTTGACATGCTGCCTGAGACCTGAATGGTTTGAAATGCAGCTCTTGTCTGACCTTGGAGTAAATTTGCTGGAACACCCATTCCTGGGAAGACTGTGATATTTTTATTGTGTTAACACACCTGAATGCTCCAGAACAACAAACTGTCAAAATGTCTGCTTTTACAGACACGATCGGTTAATCAAAGTTCATTTGATTAGCAGTGCCTGGCAGCTACTTACCCTCAACTCCTGTTGATGTTATTTTTATTTTTTATTAGTCCTTTATTTATCCAGGTAAAAATCTCATTGAGATTAAAAATCTAATTTTCAAGAGACACCTGGCATCACAGCAGCAAAAGTCAAAAATACATGTATCATGTAAGTACATAGCATACAAGTACATTTTCTGTCCCACTGTAGAATATCATAAACGTAATTTTAGTATTTACGGTTTATATAAGTATCATTTATCCCTGGGAAATTTCTTTTTCCTGTGAACTCATTGTATTAATTTTTTAGAGAAGGTATATCACATTAGACTATGTATTACTGCTGACTTCTTTTTTTTTAATGCACATTTCCATAAGAATAAGTGAGTTTCCTGTAAGTGTCATATAGGCTAATGCCCAAAGAAGGGAGCTCTTTGGATATATTTTTTTCTGGTCAAATAGTCCACAACAAGTCAGCAACAGCTGCATACGCCAAAAATAAAGTTGCCAATAAATAATCTGTCAGTGACATAAAAAAATAAAACACATTCTCTGCTTTCAAGTAATGATAAATTTATTCAAGATGTGTTTGAGTGTTTCTGATACTTAAGACATTTACAACTCGTATGTTTAGCTCATAGTTATCACTGCTGCTTTATTACCTCAGCATTGTGGATGTTCATAGGGATATCAGACACTGGCTTCTTGGTGAGTAAATGAAGCCAAATCAAAGGTCACAAAAGTATTAAAGATAAAGAAAGGCAAATATTTTTCTGCTTCTTCCTTCAAGGTTCAAGGTTCAAGGTTCTTTATTTGTCACATGTGTAGTTATACAATTATAACAGTGAAACGTGTCCTGACACGCTCTTCGACATGTGCAAAAAGGATTTTTTTTTTTCAAGGACATAAATATATATATAAATATAAATATAAATAGCATATACATTGGGTGATTGTGCATTAGAAGCAGCAAGCAGGTGGATTCTGTACATTAATATGAGTAGACATCTGACTATTATACAGAATGAACAATATAAACATATTTAAAGGAAGGGGGGGGGGGAGTTGAGTGTCTGGAGGAGAGTCTCAGTCAATTATAGATGCTGTGAGAGGGCTGGTGAGTGTGTGTGTGTGTGTGTGTGTGTGTGGGGGGGGGTGGGGGGGGGGGGGGGGGGTGGG
>VVHJ01018004.1:2919-22405 GCA_015107715.1 Tylochromis polylepis
CTGTTGGTGGCTTTTTTTTTTTTTTTTTTTTTTTTTAATTTTTATTTTTTTTTTTTTTTTTTTTTTTTTTTTTTTTTTTTTTTTTTTTTTTTTTTTTTTTATCTTGGTGTTTTTTTTTTTTTTTTTAGCTCATCTGGCTGAAGGACCGTCTGTTGCTGCATCCACAGTTCACAAGGCCTGCTGCTCCTCCTACAGTATATGTCAGATTTTAGTGTAATATTGGCAGTTTTGTTGGCAATAACCTGTGAATTGTGTGTATTGTGAGTCAGATCAGCTGCTAAGTCACAGATTCTGGTTTATCAAGTGTTCGAGATCTACATGAATGCAGGAACATCGTTTCCCATAATGTTAGTGGTGCTTGGTGCAGAACTCTCTTTTTTCCCCATTTGTTTATTCAGTTTTTCCTTTACTCCCTTGCCTCCTAAGGGCTCAGAAGGCTCCAGAAGTCATTTTGCTACTTTGGGGTGTTTTTTCACGCAGGGTGCTGCGTTGGGTCATCTGGAAGCTCCTCGAGTGTCCCCGCCAGCTGCTAGAGTAGCAGGTAATGTGGCTAAACATTTCTCTGAACCTAGTGGACATGAGGTTGTAGAGGATGGGGTTGATGGCAGAACTCAGGTAGAAGAGGACTCCAGAGATGACATGGACATGCTCGAAGATCCTGCGGTGCTGCTCGAACGATGTGTTGATGTAGCTCCACATCAAGCGATCGATGTGGAAGGGAGCCCAACACAGGCCAAAGACAACCACCAGCACACCTAGAGCGCATGGAACAATGAATGTGATTCGCTGGGCATATAAATTTTGTTTTGGGACACTAGTTAAATCTCTAACGGCAGATGACTAGTTAAGCAAAATATCATAAATAATCTTAAAATAATCAGTTTAAACACAAACATTTCAGAGGATATGGAATCAGTATTAGTTCCCCTTACTTAACCCTTAACTGACTATGGGGTCTTGATTTTTGTAGGGTTAGCATTGTAGCCAATTTAATTTAGATTACAAACATACTAAAATAACACCTACATAGCATTTTGGTTACTTGCACGTTTCGTTTGCTCAGCCTCTTCTTGTGGGAGCTGGAGATACTTTCAGGACCGAAGCCACAGTTAGTATCCACCGCGGTCGTCACCCTCTCCCTGCGCAGCCTCAAGCCAATGAGCAGGTAGAGAACGCTAATGATCAGCATGGGGAGCAGGAAGAAGACCAGCGTGGAGATCAGGATGATCAAGTTGTACATCCAGATGGGTTTGACCAGATCTGAGGGTACATAAAATAGAACAGCAAGAGGAACAGAATAAATCTGAGCGGTGCAAATGAAAATGTCTGACACAGACTTTAACCCGCCAGCTCTGTTTGAGGTTTCTCATGTGACATCATGCACAGAGTACTGGCTGCTAGGAAAAAATATTTGTTTCCCAACTAGTTGCAAGTGGTTCCTGTAGGTTGCTTGCTCTGGCTGGGTGAAATCCAGACAAAGACGGTCCTGCATCAGAAACCTCCGAGAGATTGCTTCGATTTTTAGCAGATTGTAACTGTTGCCTGTAGTTTTTCATGTTTCTTTGCAAATGCTTGCTAACTGCCAGCCAAGCTGTAGTAAAACTTGCAAAAGTGAGACGCAAACAGAAATGGAGTAGGTTCACCTTCAGATTAAAAGTTGTGCCTCAGCGCTGCAGTCAACATGCTTCAAAAGGCACAATTTTTACTTTGAAGGCAAATGGTCTTCATTTTCAGTTTGTGTCATCTTTTTTGCAGGTTAACTACACCTCAGAGAGTAGCTGGCCAGTGTTTGTAGACAAGTCCATCACTTCCATGCAAACTATGGGTGATCAAACTCTCTCTTATCTGTCTGTTGTATATTCAAAAGGGCAACTTCATACAATGCTTCAGCTTGATTCCCCGAATATTATCTAGAGCTCATGCTTGAAAATGATTATAGAGCACAATTCCAGGTATACCATTACTTTTAACTGTTAATGCACTAGCTGGCACCACATCCTCATTTAGGTTTGACAGTGTTTCTAGAAGATAACAGCGGATGGCTTGAGCATAAATTGAAGGTGCGGTTTGGGAAAGGCCTCAGAGGGGACTGACGGTGACTCCTGGGTCAGGCAGCTCCCCATGTTCTAATGGGAAGTTAATTAATTGAAAAGGGGAGGGAGGATGGGACATGAAAACGAGAATGAACAACGTGTAGTGCTCAGGAGGTCAGATATAGAGAGAGAATTTGAAGGTGGATGTACGGGGGTGTGGTCCTGCTCATGAAATTCAGATAAATTACTTCCAATTTGCAGTCAGGCTTTTGTTTTGTTTTTTACCCAAACTAGAGCCATGAAAATGTCTGGTAATGATCTGTTAGAGAAACCACTACTTTGTTCCAGACTGAAATATTGCAAGAGCAATAACATGGATTGCCAATGATTTTTCCTCTTGCACCACTAAAGCTACTTTCAGCTGCTCTCTTAGTCATAAAGGGTCATAACAGCAGGTTGCTCTCCGTATTTGATTTAGCAGTTATATGCCAGATACCCTTCCTGATGCAACCCTCTAGGGATTTGTGGTCTCTTAATCTGGCAGGCCAGGTTAATACTACTGCTACCAAAGTGAAGTATCATTTAGTGTATTCGGTGTGTTGGGACAAACTTTAGACAGTAGTGATCCCAGACAAGATTTACTGATATTTTTCGGGACTTGAGGAAAATGTTTCAACAGCGATTAAATGAAATAATCACTGTTACAGATGATATCCAGTTATCCATGTGCAGCTCAGGAAGGTTAGCGTTTTCTGTCTAGCACCATCACCAAGCCTAACACGTTGCTTTATGAGAAAAAAACCTGCAAAAAAACCCCACATTGGTTTTTGACATCTTACTGTACTGAGTGGTAAAGTGTAGCCCTCGTACCTGCTTTACATCAGCAGGTGAACACACTTAAATTACCATCTGTTTATCCACAGAGAGCTTCTAGCGTATCTGCAGACTGTGTAAAGTAAAACTAAAATATAAATTCTGTACATACGGCAGATAGCAGATCGGGGAAACCGTCGCCCAAACCTTGGCGGCAGCACCTCGATCCCATGCAGACTGGTGTTTGGCAAAGCGCACAGCATCGACAGCCCCCACAACATGAAGATGACCCTCTTAACGTGAGCCCGCGTGGTCAAATGCTTGACTTTTAGGGGGTGCACCACCGCCACGTAGCGTTCCACGCTGAGCGCAGTGACATTGAGGATGGAAGCGAAGCAGACAGTTTCAAATAGGAAGGTTTTGAAATAGCATCCCCCTTCTCCGAGCAGGAAGGGGTAGTTCTGCCACATCTCGTAGATCTCCAACGGCATGCCCAGAAGCAGCACCAGCAGGTCGGACACAGCCAGGCTCAGCAAGTAGTAATTGGTTGGCGTTTGCATCACCCTGTAGCGTAAAATGACCGCACAGGTCAGGGAATTGCCCAGGACACCCACGATGAAGATGGCGAGGTAAGTGACACACACGGGGAGAAACACGGGGGATTTTGATGCCCCCAGGTTTTTGGACAGGTAGTTGTCCTCGCTCAAGCAAATTTCTTCCAGATCTTCTTGAGTGGCGTTCGCCAACACCCAGGAGATATTCATTCCACACACCACAGCAGAATTGGGGCATCCTAAGTCACTGAGCTCTGTGCCACCAGTTAAAATGGCTGCAAGAGAGTTGAAGGTGCAGTTAGGTACCGACATCGTGGCGACTGGACAGCAGGTTCCTCAACTAATATAACCTGATGGAGAAAAAAAAAAAAGGAGACAGTGTGAACTTTAAAGGATTCTTTAAAGACTAAAGAACAAGTCATACATCAGAAAAAGGTGAAGGCTCTTTAAGCTGCACCCTCATTCACAACGTGGTTCGACACAGCAGATGGATCTGCATATTTGATTTGACGTATTTTTACACCCTTCCTGACACAACCCTCCCAGAGATTTGTAGCTCCTTCTGGTCTCCAAGGAACTTTTATATGTTAGGTGAGTGCATTATCCGCTACACTATGCAGCCAGTCAGGAATCTGTAAAAGTAGAAGCCAGAAAGTAGGAAGTTTGATATTTAACATCTGATGCGCTCGACTAGTGTTGTGATTTTTTTTTTTAAAAAAAAAAAATCAGAATTAAAAATTTAAACAGTTCATAATTAAAGGTTGTCGAAGTTAAATAATACATTCATCTATGAGGCAGGGATGATGATATTGAAGATGCGACTCCTTTGTATCTCGAGAACTGTAGGATCCTGCTGTCTGAAGCTTGGCAGTTAGCTTTATATATAAGCTGTAGCCACCATGACATCATGTATTGGTCAGTGGGCTGCAGTTTTGGCCGAGAAGTACATGTCGTCAGCTAATATTAGCTGCATTCATAGACTATACGTCTGTTTGGCACATTAGTAACAAATGTAAATAGAATAATACCAGAACTTCTCTCACTGAAGCTGGAGTGCAAACTTTCTTTGACAGTACACTTAACTGCACTATGAGCCCTATTATCTGTCAGTGACTTCAATTAACTGAGGCGACACCTCGCAGACAGCTGTACCATGTCACTCACTCACGCACAATCACATGTAATTTTAGACCTCAGTATAATTAGGACATCTAATTCAAAAGCAATCCCGCCCCCCAAAGCGGTCTCATACACTTAGAATCCAAACATTCGGTTTGTCATGCCAGGCTCTCAGTGTATTTCTGAAGTGGCCATTCGAGTCTCTGGCATTACAGGTTGGCTTCAGCCCAGGCAGTTGTTGCTGGTGAATAAATGTAGGCATGCCTTGCCCTTGGGTACTGCAATGTCCAACCTTGATAAGATAAAATTTCAAGCCTCTGATTTTTTTTTTTTAGAAAGCAAAGCTTAGGTTCAAGTACAAAAGAAAGAAGAAGGGTCAGTGACTTTTTAATATTAATATATGAAAGTACTGTGGCACAACTTTGATTGGATGTTTGCATCCTATGTGTTTTGTATCGCTACGTAAAGCAAAGACTTTGCAGTCAGATGCAGCAGGCTGTTGCTGCAGCTGGAACTTGGCTTTCATCTATAGCAACTAGCTGTTCTTATAAATGGAAGAAGAAAAAAAGCAGCCCAATCAGTTCACTGAATCCCTGATATGATAAGAATGTTCAGCACATGCTTTCTAATTATCTTTAATATGCTTAACATCCTCTCTGGTCCTCTCGACAAAAATTGATTTTACGATTAACAGCGCTGTCACAATATTGCCTTGTTAGAAATTTATGTTCAGCAGAATACAGACGCCAGCCGGCTGTTTAGATGTGTTTAGGCTGTGTTTGGATTCCCCCAGGGGGGGTTTGTATATTGATGTAACAGGCAGCAGAGTTGTTAAGATAACTTCAAATGAGGTACAAACGAAAAGGACAAACACTCACCTGCAGTTTGTGGTCTTTATACTCCTCTTATTTACAGGATTCGCAAGAGCTGAAGAAATGAGGGAAGACGGGTCACTGTCATGTTTCTCTGCATCCTGGACTTTTTTCTGTCACTTTGTCTTGACCGCTTTGGTGCCTTAGTGCGTCACAACTGGCTCGGCTTCCCGTATTTGATGGCTGGTGTTCAGCCCACCTCTCGCTCTCTCTCTCTCCGTCTCTCTTTATCCCTGGAGTATCTTCTCGCGTCCTCCATCACTGCATGATTTATCTTTCTCCTGCAATTGAACTTGTTTTCATCTTTTCTTCTCATCTCACTCTCGACACTGTGATGCACACTTTCATGAACCTAACCTGCACAGATGCTACCTACCTTGTGATCTTGCATTATATTGCTTTCACAGATATTGCACCGGTGAGAAAATTAAAGGTGAGATTGCTTTGACCCTAAAGCCTGTGAGCCGAGTACAGGTATGTGTGGTATATGTGTGTGTGGATGTGCTCCCATTTCCAGTCATTTCACATCAACGATAAAACAAACACTCTTTTTCATTAGTAGAATAGGCAGCGGTTGGCTAGGTGCACATCTGGAAACAAGAAGAAAAAAAAAGGCTGTAAAAAATATCAAATAAGAGTTTTTCCGCCAGAAAAGACGAGAAAGCTTTTACTTTTATTTGTGCAACAGATTTTTCTTTTAACATTTTTTCTTAAATACTTTCTGCAATTTGAAAAAAAACAAACAAACATTAAAGAGCCAAGAGTCTGCAGAAGACAAATGTGAATGTCTTTGATGTACCTCTGTGATCCGTAATTGTGACATGCTTGTTGGCGGGACTGCTTTGCCTTTGACATTCATGCCCCTCACAGGATGAATCATAATTACTTTTCTCATCCCTAATCTTTTTTCCCATCAGTGTATTAAGATTTAAAGACTTAAGATGCTCCTTTTAGCTGTTCCCTTCCACTTGTTTCATGTTCCCACAGTTGTGTCCATTTGCATAGGCATTTCCCTATGCAAATGTGTTTCCATGCAGTCGTCCAAAAACCCACACAGCTCAACTGTGCATTGGTCAAATGATGACTGGTTGATGAGTGGGCTGGAACAAGGAAGGGAGCAACAGTGGAGTTCACCAGGAACACGAGAAATAGGAGAAAATCACAGACAGTGGCTGCAGTGGACACTTTTTATTGTTTCACTTCAGCTTTTTGTAGTTTATCATTTCATTCTGGGTGATGGACCACCTAAAACACAAGCAACCATAGCCCACTGTCCAGTTGTACCACATACCTTTGGCACTGCCTCCATCTGGCAACAGGTGCTCTCTGCAGGAAGATGAGCAGTCTGTAGCTCCCTACGGTCTACCCGTGCACTGCCAATGTTCAGCCCATTAGGACTCCAAAATGCTTCTGTTGTTCTTCTACACACAGACATGTTGTAACCGTTTACTGTCACCAGGGGTCAGTGTCACAAACAACCCCTCTGTGGGTCACTCATGTTTGTGGTGGTGTTGGTCCAAAAAGGCAGCTCCGAAGTTGAACTGGGAGTCTTTCACATGTTAGACAAACATGTTAACCACATGCCAGGGTGAATCAAAGACATACCTGCTTAATATTAGCACGTCACTATGCAACTGTTAGCATTTAGCTTGAAACAGGCCTACTAGTGTCACTAGCAATATTGGGTGTAACCATTTATCATGCAGTGACACACAATGATTTTTATAGAAAGTGAAGAAGACAACCTACCCCACTGTTTAGCAAGACATATAGGACCAGATTAAAACTTGCTACCCTCTAATCAGTCTCCTGTCCAGTCCTGTGAAACATTACTGCTTTCACAGCACAATTACTAATAAAAAAATGTCAACAGCTGACTGAAGAAATTAATCCAGTCTTTTCATGCTTGCATAACAATCAGCCAAGGAAGCAGGAGATAGGAAAGAAATGACAGAAACGTCTACAACTTAGAGCGGGAGATTGAGGCATGGGAATCGAGAACCGGTACTTGTAGAGAACCAGTTCCCAGTAGTTCGTTTCCTTGGAATGCTTGCCTATCCATCTTGCCTATCGGTTCCATTTGCGGTAGCGCTATAATCAGCTGATTTCAGTTCGTGTGTGGGAGGGGGAAAATAGTGGGGCAGTCTACAGCGGGGATACGGACATTAGTTTTATTTTTATTGCACGAAAGGACGAGAGTGTGATGGTAAAGTGCAAACCGCACCCAGGACAGAAACAACCGCATTATGCTGCTAACACAACTTTGGCTCTTTGCAAGCATCTGCACAGACAGCATGCTAATGCTAAGCAGCCCAGAGTGATGATAAAGCTGACTGAATGCAGACCCCAAACAACCAGAACCTGAATTTCAGCAGGTAACAAACGGATGAGCAGTCAGACTGCAGCCTCTGTTTCTACCTGTTCATATTTCTAAAGTAGAATCACTGTGACAGTAACTTTATAGTCTCTTTGTGCTGGTTTTCATCTTTGCTTTGTGTTCATACCTAAATACTAAGCCAGAGATCATATGTGTGTCCTCATTAAAACAGGGTAATTATAAGACAATGTGTTTCAGGTCAGTCCCAAAAGGTTGATTCTGTTCATCTGGACGTAGCGTTTTCAGTGGGAGAAACGTCACTCATCCAAGTGACTTCTTCAGTCCCAGCTGACTGCAGGTTTCCCCAACCTTATAAACAGGTCAGTTGATGGGGAAATGCAAAAGTAATGTAACGAGTAATTAAGTAAAGTACTGGATTGTTGTACAGAAAGGCAAGAACGTGATGGTGAAACTCTGCCAGGGGGCAGAAAAGAGAAAAAACTCGACTATCACCATTTGTACCAACGCAACTTTGAATGTTTCTAAGCAAAGGCAACATAACAGCCCAACCAAGAGTGATGCACAAGCTGAGTGCACGGCGATCTTAACCAAGAAGTAAAAGCTTGATTGTCAGCAGGTAAGAAAACCAGCGATGAGAAAAGAGGTTTTACAGTTGAGTCACTGTTATGAGATTCTTCTCTTAAGTTCTCTTCTGCCACCTCTGCTGTTAGCTTTGCCTTGAAACTCATATAGAAAAACAAAGATCTGATATATGACCTCCTAATTAGGACAGGAATGAAACCACAATGAGGACCCTTAAGCAAATGGCCAGTGAGACGTTTTCTCCTTAGGGATTCAGACGAAAAACACTGTTGTTATATAGCAACACAGCGGCCTTGTAAGCAACCAGTTACATAATCAATTACAGGAGAAAAACCTTTAAAGGCAAACCACTCCGCTTCTTTCGTCATGTACAGTTAATCGCAAGATAAACAGCAGTAGTACAAAGTACTTGTTGGAGGATATTGCATTGTATTGCAGCAGCCTCGACCGCCCACTTTTGTGGTACCCCCCCTCTCCCACTGGCTCTGTTCCAGGAAATGAGAGCTGGGAGTTTTTTCTTGCCGTGCTGCTTTCAGCGTGAATGTGTCCTCTCTGAACTACGCAATTAGCAAGTCGTAACAAGGAATAAAATCACCAACCCCGCATCTCTTTCTGCTAGACCAGTGATAAGTACAGCGGTCTGTAATGTACTATTAACATGTAGTACGGCATGTTTTAACATGTTTCAGACCTCGAGCTTAATCAGCACAGTCTCCTTACATCTTATTTCATCACGTATCATGTCACTCGTTGCTAGTCCAGTATGAAAAACAGGGTAGACATATTTAAACGTGGGTCCTTGATTTTAAGTGGCTTGTGTTTTTTTTGTGTGTGTTTTGTCTTCCTGCATTAGGCTGAGGATATGTGAGTCATCCAAGTGTGTGCATGTGCTGTATCGGAAAGTGAAGTACTCCAGTTCTAAAGGCTGAGATGAGTGCTTTTATTACTGCAAACCAAAAGCCTCATTAGCCAGAAATACAGGATTTAAGACTATTTTTGCATTTGTACAGAGAAGAGAAACTATTCCGTACGTGAGGATTGTCTAGCTAATGTAGCTACACAATACATTTACAGACTAGCGAGGACGGAGACAGAGATGTCTGAGTGATAAATCATCAGCGACGCTTCTGTCAGAGAGCAGAAAATTTTGCCAGTTGCACACGGTCGACCCTCCCACTCCTCCTCATAACCCTGCCTACCTCTGCGATGGTGACTAATTCAATCATTGCTTTTAATCCTGATGCTGGAGTCTGATACTTTCGCAGCAGGGAGCTGATATGTCCCCGCTGGTGCCTCCTTTTAGCCAAGTGTTAATTTGGATTCTGTGACAGGGGGCCAGCAGCAAAATGTTTTAAATGCGAGTGGACTAAACTGTGATCACAAGACTGAAAGTCATAATGTGAGCTGATGTGGTAAAGGATGATTTCACCGACATTAAAAATCCTATTTTCTCAATTCTGTTTTATAGTCCCTATCGGTGCATACAGATTTGGTTTGTCTTTCAGCTTGTCCCTGTTTTTCTGGACAATGCAAAGTCCTCGCTGTTAACACCCGAAATGATCTTCACTAAAGAAGGAGTGATTTCTCTTTGTTTTTGATATTCAAAGTTCAATATAACTAGCCTCCATTGCTCTGTGAATAGCTAGGTACTGCTTATATTTTGATCCCTGTGAGGACTATAGACAGTGTAAAAGGTAGATGTAACTTTTGGGTCTGAAAAGTAAAGCTGCAAAAGTACCTCAAATTTAAATTTTTTTTTTTTGAAGGCCCAGGGATGCAAACACTTCCATTCCGATAGGAATTACTTATGGGACGATGGCCTTCAGCCCACCCCTTTCTAATGAGTTTACTGCCTCAGACATAATTTATTCTATATGACTCCACTTTGTCCATTTTGAAAATGTTGGTCAGTCTAAGTGTCATTCTGGGGCAAATAACTGGATTAAAAGCCAGACAGGAATAAAAATGCTTCGTGTAAACATCCCAAACAGGACATTCTGACCCGATCACGCTCCTTTGGATCAAAATTTCCTTGTGACAGGGACAGGTTGGTTGTACCGATCGATAATCAGATTGCTTTGCATGTAAACACTTCTGAAATGATCTTTACTGCACGTCTATTACGTCAGCCATACGTTGACGTACTGTTTTTTGAAGCCATTTGAAAATCTATAAATGTAAGGTAATGTAAGGTTTTCATATGTTTGCATGTGCAAAAGTACAAAAGATGAAAAAGCAGAAAAAACATTAAAAATACATTAAAAGTCTTGAAGTGAAAGCATCAACTAAAAGTATGTAATTAAAAAAAATAAAAAGTACTCACAACATTTTTTAAATCATACTTTAAAATAAAACCAGCGTTTTGTTTTTGTTACTGATGATAAAAGAGCCCATCTGTTGCATATCACACTGCAGCTAATGATAATTTTCATTACAGATTCATCTGTTCTCAATTAACTGATTGCTTGGATTGTAAAAATTCAGAAAATGGTCTTAGATTACAAAGCGAGACCACTGCAATGATGCTTTGTCTAACAAGCAACCCAAATCCCTAAATTATCAAAATTATATAAAATTAAAAAAGGAACATTTACACATCCCAAAACTGGAACTAAGGATAAAATCAATCAATGAAGCACTTCAGCTTTAATTCTATAACCTGCAATCTTAAACTCTATAAACTCTGAATACATCTAGTACGGTCACATAAATAAAGAATTAAGTGGAGTAGAGGTGTAAACGCAAAACTGTAAATACTGCAATCTTTTTGCTACAGTGCAGAAGAGAAACAGTTTGCGTTCATATCCTATATATCCATAAAACAGAAACTTACTTATCCAAGCATTTTGTCAGGTATGAATGTTCAGAAGAACTCAAAATTAGACAGGGGGCAAGTCGAATTTAAATGTTTCAGCACTGAGAAACGCGTGCGGCGCTCAATTAGCTCGTGCTTCAGCAACACCACCCACAGACAGCTGCAGTCAGGTGCAAAAGGTGAATTGTCTTCTTTCTTACAAGAGAAAAACACAAGCACAGAATAGACACATTAGATAGTCCATTATAAGGACTATTTAAGCATAGAGTCCACCGCAGTGTAGGCAGTGAGAGACGCAGCTGCGGTGAACATAAAATTAAAATCATTTATAGCTTCATGGGTTTTTTTTAAAATCGTTATTATTATTATATTATGGACATTCAAAAGTTAAAAAGACAGGCAGGGAAGAGTAGCACAAAATGAAATAAACTTCCTTACACCGCTCATATAAATTCACCAGCTGTCTAACTACTCTCACTTCACCTTTACAGTCAGTCTGAAGCAGACTGCTAATGTAGCGTAGCTAAACAGCCCAGCGCCGTCTACTGAGAGTGAACCTCTTACATCGCCAAAGTGCTGATGGTAAAAATGCCCAGAGGAACTTTACAAGCTAATGGATGCCATCATGGTGGCTGCGTCATCGTTTACACTGCCAAAGGTGAGAAGTGGTAAGATGGTTAAGAAACAAGACGATGAAACAAATTGACCGCCTCGCTAACATCGCTAAGAGGCTTTAGGCGTTAGCTGTATGCTCTTTAGTGTTAATACTGAGCTACTTTTGACTGCTCCCTTATTTCCCAAGAGGAGAGGGGACAGCAGGGGGACCTGCATATTTGTTTTGTCACATGTTTTTACGCCACATGCCACTCCTAACACAACTCTTCCATTTATCCAGTCGTGGGACTAGCACCGGAAGTACGCTAGCTTGTGACCCCGTCAGGCTGGGTTTCTGTCCCCTTTTGGTCCTTTTGCGTGTGAAGTGAATGTGTTATCCGTGTCACGGATGCATCTTATCATTGTCAATGTTAAATGCTCATCAGGATATTTAAGGAATAATCTTTGGTATATCAGCTAAAATCAGATTGGTTAAATTCAAATCAACGCAACTTTGCAGATGAGTTGACTCCAGTGGTACCTTATTTTCCAACAGGAAGTGTCCTCTGAAAAATAAACGAATAAATAAATAATATGTAATTACCCAGAGACCCTGTCTAAGTGACGGTTGTAAGAAAATACTTGGAAAAATACATGCTTTTTGTATTTAAAGCTGTTATAATTCTATTGTTAGAGGCTTTCCAATGTGCTTGCAGACACAGGAAGGCACTGATGAGGCTGTTAACAGCATTAGCCATCTGAGTCTTAAGCTTGTGGAAGACACAAACTCTATATGGGCCTGCTCTCTGTTGATTTTGGTTCAGCCTTACCTGCTGCTTTTGATTAAACACACTTTTTATTTTAAAACTGTATCTCTTCTAATAGCAGATCTTATATACACTGCCCCAGTCCATCACAGTTTCAGCTCTAGTGGTTTATAGAAATCAGCATGTGAACATACCTGAATAAATATTTTTAAATTCTCTGATGACACTACTATCCCTCATGTAATAGCACAGCCAGTTCTACATCACCCTTCTACTCTAAACTGTTGTCATGATAACCACCTCATTGTGAATGTGAAAAAACAGAGCAGCAAGTGTCATGGTTAGTGCTGTGTGGCAGGACGTAGGACCCAAACGCAGGACACTCAAGCAGAGGAATAAACTCAAAGAGGCTGCTTTATTGCGATTGCAGAAACTCCATAAAAATAAACTTGCAAAAAAACAAACCTAAACTAGAAACTAAACACTGGGAAACCTGGAAACAACAGACCAGGGACAACAATCACAGGGTGCATGGAAGGGAAAACCACACAGCATGATGAGAGTACAACGCAAGAGCATGGAAAACACAGGGCTTAAATACACACTGGAGTAATCAGGGAATGGGAGACAGGAGGGAAACACAGCTGGGAGAAATCAGACCTAACGAGACAAGGGAAGCAAAACTAGAAACACTGACATGAGACAGACTTTCAAAGTAAAACAGGAAACACAGGACAGGCACAGACTTGATACAGAACAGAGGAAACGTGGAACACAGGGACACGACTGACTGGGGGGAACACGATAATAAACATGAAGACTGAACTAAACCACTAGTAATCATAAACCATGATGAAATCACATAATAATAATAATAATAATAATAATGATAATAAAGAAAACACTGGGTCACTGACCCAGGACCATGACAGCAAGTATCTTGGTGCCCATAGTGATGCCATGATGGCAGTATGTGCCTCAGGCTAAAGCAGAGGTCTAACTTATTTTGAGAAGCCTCACAGTGTATAAGATTGAACAGAAATGGTTGCATGTGTTCTGGCGTCAGGCTGGGAGAGCCTAATCGGGTATGTGAAACACGCCTGGTATCATAACCTCTCAGCACAGTTAAAATCTAGTGTTGCTCATCTCATCCAGACCACCGTCAAGGTCATAGAGAAGCCAGAATACCAATCCTTTAGATCTACATTATATACCAGCGGACTGGGCTCAGGGGAGCAGAGAAAATACTGGCTGATCCATCCTATATTCTCTATTATGAGTGTGAACTTTTACCCTCTGCAAGAAAATGTAGACTAAACTAAAATCGCGCTTCAGGGTCTTTAAAAATGTATTTGTACCTTCTTATATCAACTTGTTAAACATTATAAAGCTCATTTTATGGATCATGTATTAGTGCAGCTCAAAAAATTAAATATGATGAAAAGTTCAAAACTAAAAGGGAGTAAGCTGGCATATTTTTACATTTATTAAACACAAAGTTAAACATTTTAAGTCTTTTGTGTTTTAATTTGGATGATTATAGCTAATTAAAATCAGGAATGCATTAATATGCATCACTGGAAGATTTAATTTGAGTTTGAGTAAATTACAATTCGTGTGATAATAATCCATCCATCTCTGCAACCACAATCATAAGACTGATGACTTGACAGTTTGTCCAGACGATGGTTATCAAAACTCTTGTCAAGAGTGGGAAGTGTCGAAGTGCATTAATGGAAATTTGACTGTAAGTGAAAAATGGTGTAGGAAAGGTGCACAAGCAACAGGGATGGCTGCCGTTTTGAGAACACTGTCAACAAAAGTCGAAACAAGAACTCCGGAGAGCTTCACGAGGGGTGGGCTGAGGCTGGTGACAAACAAGTCCGGTCAGCACAGCCGCAGACCAGATTTTAGAGCACTTGATACGTCCATCTGCTGACAGGCTTCATGGAGGTGCAGATTTCCTTTTCCAGCAGGACTTTAGAGCTCCCACAGTGCCAAGATGGCAACCATATGGTTTACTGACCATGTTATTACTGTGCTTAATTGGTCAGCCAACTCACCTGATGTGAACTCCACAGAGAATCTGTGGAGCAAGAGCAAAATGAGAAACATCCAAACCAAAAATACAGCCAAGCTGAAGGCTTCATGTATTATACTGGATGCATGCTGCCCAGTGTTGATTTAAGTTAAAAATCTTCAACTCGATTTTTTATTGATTTGATGTAGCTGAGTACGCACTCATTGTAAAATGTAATACTGTGTCACGTGGCATTGCCACAGCACCATACTGTAATGCATTGAATCACATCAGATCCCATTGCATCGTGACACATCATCAGTGTATGACATAATGTTGTATCGTGTCCTTGTACCAAGTCCCCACTGTTCACCGAACCTTTGTGCAGTACGCGTGTGAAAGGATGGCCATGGCTCACGCCATGTTGGGATTTTAATGAAGCAGCCATATAAAATAAATCAATATTTATACCTTAGCTGAACTCACAGAAGGCTGTATCTTCGGTCTCTCTGCACCCATTTTGTATTTGGTAAAGCTGAGCAGAAGGGATCACCTCGGAGAGGCAGAGAACTGGATACATGAGACTTCTTTTCATTTTCTCTCTCTACCTTTTGCATCTCAGGTCCAGCCTTAGGTTCTAATCTACATCACAGGCAGTGTCGTTTCAACCAAAGAAAGCAACAACAACAAAAAAAACCCTCACAGCCTGTAGTAGGTTTTCCTGGGCATATTGCATTCTGCCATGTAGTTTCCCCAGCTGTCACGCTGACAGGAACCTCCACCGTGCACCTGCAGAACAGCAAACATGCTGGAACAAACCCGATTTGTGATTCTGCCGCCGTTTGCGTACCTCTGCTGTACAACAGCAGCGTGAAGTATCGTACATGACAATGTACACGCTGCAGCTGCTAGCGCGAGGAACGTCGAGGCAAGGCCTCGTATGTGAGGTGACAGGGTCGTGGAGGAGCCCACGGTGGCTGACGGCAGCGCGCAGTGTGACATTTCCTCCGTGTCGCCGCAGTTAGGTTTGCAGCACCAAATTTAAATTGATATCAAGAGGATTTTTGTCAAGAGGATTTATTTCAACTTCATGCAGCTTTTCCAAGGCTGTGCCAGTGGAGAGAGAACAGAAAGACAGAGCGAAACAGTGTAGTGCCTCGTCCCTGACATGGTGTTTAAAGCTGAACTGGAGTCCTAACAACCGTGAACTCTGTACAAAAAATAAACTGAGCGAGCTCTTCTTGTGCACATTCATTTTAATGCGGTTGCGACAGAGCTGCAATTGCATTGAAATTGCTACCTTGGAAACGCACATCAAGTCACAGGGTTCATTTTCTTGTTAAAAAATGTCCTTTTCCATATTTAGCTATATAGCGCAGTAAATGCAGCTCCTTTTAAACAAATTCGACAGTTAAGAGCACTCTGGGCGTTCTCTAATTGCATCTCTGCCGTGTTTAAATGTGCGTGTGCGGACTGTTCAATGGGCCGATGCATTAAAGGAAAACAGCGGAGATGCTCTCTGTCTCTTAAATCCCAGCTGTGAGTTTGCACAGTCCCAGCAGCACACCTTCATCGCAGCGTCCGCTGATGGAGACACGGTTGGAGCGTGCCCTGCTTCACGCAGAGAGAAGTGGCTCCTCAGAGGCGCAGCTGCTGAGCGGACCACGGAGAATAATGTGCACACGAAAAACAGGTTTGTGACTCTTCTCAGGGCTTTGGACTGTTTTGCACTGATTTAAGCGGTCGTTCATATACAGCTGATTGTGAATGTTAGTGTACTGATAGCAAAGCGCTTAATCGTGTCTTTTTTTTTGTTTTTTCTTGTAAGACCTGCCAGTTTAGACAGACAGCGGTCTGGTTCCTACTTTTTAGTGTGAGGATTTTTATGCTTTTCTGTGTTTTATATCTTTTTTTTTTAACAGAGCAAGGGATTTTCAAAATGACCAGGGTCAGTATTATTAGCCCCCTGAAAAACCATCCTTTTTACTGAGCCATAGCACAAACCACTGCTATGCAGTGATGTGCTTTAACTTTGTGAATCTCAAACCTTCAGTGAAGGTTTGAGCCTCACTTGAGAAAACATCATGACAAAAACAAAAGAAATCACAAAACCAGTGAGAGATGAAGACCGCAGAACAACTGCCAAGACACGTGTGCATGACTTAGCCAAGATGGGAAAGAAATCGCTTCAGAGAAGACGATCACTGGGACCCACTTCTGCAGAACAAACACCTTCAAGCCAGACTGAAGTATCGTGCAGACGCTACAGTCTGGCTCATTTTGCACAACCTGGAGAAAGAGTATGCATACTCATGTGCTTTGAACAGATGAGATAAGACCAGAGCTCTATGGCTACAGAGATGCTGCTTATGTTTGAAGAAAGAACGGAGAGGCTTACAACCCACAGTGAAACACGGAGGTGGGAGTTTTATGCCGTGGGGATTCTTCTGTGTGTCTGGATTTGGGATTTTCGTCAAGGTGGAGGGAATAAAGAAGAAAGGAAGATGTGTGAAGACACTGAAAGAAAACCTCAAGCCATACTGAATGATAAACTCGGTCTGGGTCTGGGCTTTGTCTTCCAACACGACAACGACCCAAAACATACGTCCCACCTGGTGAAGAACTACCTCCGCAAGACCAAAGTGAGCATTATTGACTGGCCTGCACAAAGCACAAGCTCAAGCTAAAGACCAACATCCATGTCAAAAGAGCAGCATATCTGGAGGAGACTCAAAGAAGAGAGATTCAAAGAAGAATGAGCTCAGGAGACGTGTGTTGAAAATTACAGTAAAATACTGGAGCCTGACTATAAGCGTCAGGGGGCCTAATAATTCTGTTCTCATCTTTATTGTTGTGTTAAGTTAAAAACAAAAGCACATTAAAAGCAAGTTAATATCTGAGAGCTGAGGGATGCATAAAGGTTTGTAAATGCATCATCAGAAGAAGCTGAAAAATGGTTTATTGGTTTGAGTAATTATGATGTGCAGTACTTTATGGTTTCAGAGATCACTCAAGTCCCTGTTACTCAGAGGTTGGACGTACAGTGCGTGGGGGCTCAGGGCAGCTGTAGAGGATTTTTCTAACCAATAATAACAACGTACAACAGCGAGTCATAAGCAACAACCGCAATTCATTGCGTCTCACCTACAGTGAGTTATTACAGCTGATTCAATAAAGCTGGAGGATTCACAAGAGAGAGAATTACTCAGAATTAGTGTGGTGTAACATCATACATTTCCCCCTAATGCACGTTGATAGCATCTTTAATTAGAGTCCCTTGCCTCCTGAACTTGTTTCAAACGCATCCAGTATTAAATGCAGGCTTTCTATTAAAGTGTAAAACGCTCGAGTGAAGCGGCACCACGAGCGCATTATTATGGCTCTATTTTTCAAACTTTGGAAAGCTTCTCCAGAGCTGCAGAAGATATCGTGCGGCTGTTTTTAACAGGCCAACGCTCCCTGCGAGGGGTAAATTGAGCATCTTGCACGAACTGAGAATGGGAATTCTGCACAATCCCTCTACGCTACATGTTTCATAGCACAACATTACCAGGGTGACCCAAAAGCATTGTCCACTGACTGGTACATATGAGTATAACTAGCAATAAGAATAAGAGGCCAGTTCCAGGGAAGGGAGGAAAGCTTTCCTCTTCATGAGAATCTCCGGGTACTGGTTTTACTGGTTTGCTTTTTCACTTTAACCTTCTCTCGAAGCACGGCTCACATCTGTTTACATGACGAGAAGCACTTTGTAGCTGTGTGAATGTTTCATAAAGAAGGCCGCCCGCTGATCGTGAGGCAGGAAACAACAGCGATGTCCGGCGCTCTGAAAAACAGCAACAACACGAATGCTGCGTGTCAGCCCAACAACAACAATAACAGGCATATTATAAATAATGCGTCTGCTTTCAAGCTGATGGGGCTGCTCGTCTGACAGTTAAATATATTCGCTGCTGGCTCATTAAGCTGAGAGAAACCAGCGAAGAACGCGTCTGCGTTCGGAGGAAGAAAACACAGCGTGACAGTGAACAGGCCGACTCCAGGCTGACCTTACGTAACCCCGGCATCGCTCAGGATATATGCTGGAGATAAATGACTCTGTGGGGCAAGACTGGTGGTGTGGTTCAGATATCTGTCTGCGTCAACAGCTCAGAACGGTGTAATCCATAATTATGTTTATCCCCTCTTCTGCAGAGGTTGTTAGACTTCCTGTCATTGCTGCTGACTTAATGGAAAGGACAGCTGCAGCACTGTTGCCTCCCCAAACTTGGGTGTAGGCTTTTTTTAGGCTCAACTGCAGTTTATATACAATTTATAGTACATAGCAATGGTGCCAGCGATATCACTGGCAGCATTGTCAAACACTCTAAGGACTCTAAGGGAATTCTTCAAAGGTCTGTCCAGGATCACTTATGAGAGAGAGACGACCGGGCCGTTTATCTTGCCCGTGTTGGTTTGCTCGCTCCCATCTGTGCCAGAGCAGCATCACAAAGGCTCGGGATAAACAACAGCACGATAAACTATGTGCTGACATCATTACAAATAATCACAGTGTGGGGAACGGCCAGAAGTATTTCCCGTTCCCAACAGGAGAAAGTTGGATAAGACAAAACTCACTCTGGTTAATATGGTAAAATGCTACGGCTCAGGTAACTGCAGGGTTAATATACACGTTGCTCCATCATATTGCCAGGGTCCTGGTTTTAGAATAAGTTAGTCATTCTTCTGCAAACTTCTCAGGTCATGGTTCAGCAGTCTTCAAATCCAGCCATCATACTAACATTACAGCTTGATTTTGAAGCTTTATTTATTAAAATAAAGTGAAACTCTTGAGATTGAGAAACGTGTTCGCAAGAGTGTCGCCACAGGTGGGAGAAGATCCTTGCAAGCAGGAGGAGAACATGCAGATTCCATTCAGGACTTCTTATAAATACGGCTGCGATTTCTATAGAGAAACAAAGAGCAATGAAAAACAGTCA
>VVHJ01018010.1:5350-17297 GCA_015107715.1 Tylochromis polylepis
AAAAATAATGCTAAAAAAAAAAAAAAAAAAAAAAATGTTAACTGTTAGTATTCAGGTGGTGCTCACCTTCAGCGTCCGAAGGCCTGGGGGAGGTGTCGCTGCTCTGCTCCTCCCCTTTATGTGCCCTGCAGCTGCCAGCATCCAGCTGCTGCAGCATGGTGGGGCACAGCTCCTGAAAGCCCCGGCCATCCAGCCGCGACTCCTCGCTGATGCTGTAAATGGCCAGTGTGTCTGCAGGCAAGCACTGGAACAGGAAACATACCAATGAGTAACCCACACAAGTTAACATCTCACTGTCAGTGAATTAGATATAACCAGGATTCAGTGACAGGTTAGCATGCTTTTCACCTTCATGTGGACTGAAAACGCAACCCAAAGGAGTCTATCCAGACTCATATTTGTAGTATAGACTTGCCAAAATAATAGGAAGGCACTATTATATAACATTGGTGTCACCAATCAAAGAAAACCCCAGCATCTTTAGACTCTACTGGTTTAATTTTAACGGAGTCACGGTCTAAAATAATCCTTTTTGCTGGGCCTCGGTTGTTGCGTCCACCGACTGTGACAGCACAGCACTGCAACATTTATACTGGGCACGCTGAGGCACGCTGAACTTGCTCAGAGACAGGTGTCGCCACTCGGAAGAAACCTTCATGCTCGCGCTGGTATAGAAATAGAAGTCAGAGCTCCCTCCTTATAATCTGAGAATCTGAGCTCCTGCGCTGACACTATATGAATGAAATGGCAGTGAAGGCTGACACTAATGTGCCTTCAGTCCAGCTGCAACACATGACCAAGGTCATAAACATCGAGAGGTGCAAAACAAGCCCAAAACAGCACAAAAGTGCATCCCAAATTGATGTCACAACTGCCATTCACAAGGCTCAGAAGACTGAGCTTTTGGAATTGGTTGCACATGCGTAGACTCGGGATGCATGTGTCAGATATCGCTCTAATCCTGACTTAAAAAGATGGATCAGAAAAACAGCGGAAGACAGGATAAACACCCAGTGAGTGAAAAATTACAATTAGGTGAATAAAGAGAGCTTTCATATTTTAATGTTATTTATTTTCCTCTAATAAGTACCAGCTCATTAGATTTGTATTCCTAGAAGTATCTATTTGCTACAATATATTTTACAAAGGCAGGAAAGAAAAGTTGATGCTGTCGATGCTGAAAATAATAAAAAGCAACAGGCCTGCTTTAAGATCTGTGACGTGGTAGAAGGAGCAGATGCCTCACATGCGGCACCTGGTCAGTACAACATTTGCTGCAAAGTCAAATTGCGGAACACTCTGATCATTCTTTGTAATCTGGCCGGTTATTGACGAACGCAACGTTTTCAGTGTCTGGGCCAGATGCGTGAGAAAAGTGACTGAGCGCTTGGCAGAGAATAACAGCCTGTGAGGCACTGGAGGTGGGAAGTGCTGACAGTAGTTGGCTAAAGGTTGCATTTCTGCTTGTGTTGTCTTTGGTTCATAAACCCGCACAAAGACGTTACGCGTTTGTTCTTCTGTTGTCATATTCACATTGAGGTGCGTCTCAAAAACAAACACCTGACTTACATGTGACGTCCTAGTCATCATGTATTTTTTTTGGAAAGGGTCATGATTTGCCACCAGCACTCACAGCAAATCTATTCAAAAGCAGATCAACAAGCGAGTGAGTCAATGAGCCACGACACTAAGTATGGGAAATATGCTAAACAGCTCAGCTTTCTGGAACCAGTACCTCCCGTTTCCTCCAGACAGGACTAAAGCTTGATTTAATCTTCTACTTCAGGGTCCTGCAAAAGTTCTAAGGCTCTGCCAACACTGCTAACATACTCCTCTTCAAAAAGTGTAAATGTATCCAGCAAATGTGTTTTCTTTACTCTTTGCTTTTGCATTTCTTGTCCTGCCCAGTTTCTACGACACGATACAAATTAAGGGAATGTCCTCACCTGCTAGGTCGCGGACCAGGTACGCAAGTACCAGCACTTGTTTGGTTTTTCACCAACTTGTGGTTGACAAGTTGTTAGCTAATGTTAGTCTTTAGATTCTGTTTGTTATATTTTTTTCCACAAAAATAGCTGGGATAGGCTCCAGCCCCCCCGCAACCCTGAAAAAAAGGATAAGCGGTAGAGAATGGGTGGATGGATGGGTGGATGGATAAGTCAAAATGGAGAGAATGAAAATGTTTTGTACCTTGGAGCTGTTGAACTGGGGAGGGCTTGTTGTTGGTGTTTCAGCTGTGCTGCTGCTGTCGCTGTCACTTTCACTCTGGCCCTGGCTGAGGGCTGCTAACAGAGATCGTAGCTGAGGGACCGTGATGGTGCTGTTGTCCCCATAGCGGGACAGCAAATCCTGTAGCACCTGGGCAGGTGACTGCGTCTGACTCTCCACCTGACCCGTCACCTGGCCCATGGGGCACAGCAGCACAGCTAGAGCCAGCAGGAACACCAACTTAAGGTGAAAGAAGCTGGTGGCTGTAGCGGCACGGCCATGAGGGGAGCAGATGAGCATGTCTTCTTCAGGGGATGGAGGACGTCGATCTGTGGGGAGGACAGAAGCCATAAAAAAGACGGTTTGAGCAAATATTTGGAATTACTTAGGAGAACGTGGCATTACCTCGCTTTTCAGGAAACTATTTGTACTGCTGCATGTTGAAGACCTGAAATACCAGACTGTCAATACCTGTTGGATACATCACTGTTTGTGGGTAAACAGGCAGCATGACAGCCTGCCTGGAGTTTGTCAAATGGTACCTGAAGGACTCTCGGACCATGAGAAACAAAATTCTTTACTCTGATGAAACAAAGATTGGACTCTTTGGCTTGAATGCAGGTGTCATGTCTGGAGGAAACCAGGCACTGCTCATTACCTGGCTAATACCATCCCTAAAGTGAAGCATGGTGTTAGCAGGGAGGTTTTCTGGCAGCAGGTACTGGGAGACTAGTCAGTAGGGATGGAAATCGAGAACCCAGTAGTCCAATCCTTGGAATCGTTAGTCTGCCTGCCTATCGATACCGCTTATCGATTCATGCACTCTCGCTGCAATCAGCTGATTTCTGTTTGTGTGTCACAGGAGGAAAAAAGTGGCGTAATGTAATGTCTTTGATTTGCTTCTTAGAGATGGTGGTGACTCTCAAAGTGGAGCCGCTGAGAATCGATAAGGAATCGAATCGATAAGTGATATTGATAATGGAATCGGAATTGCAAAATTCTTATCAATTCCCATCTCTAGTAGTCAGGGTGATAAACCGGTCCAGAGCGCCCCCCTCGGACTGGGGGCGAAAGAAGATCTTCCCAAGTTCTGAGTGAACACCTCAGGCAGCAGAAACCCGAGACAGAAGACGAGCAAGGAGAGGAACCGTCGTGGAAGGGCAGGCCCCCGCACGGCACGTACTGCCGACAGACTGAAGAAGTAGCTGATACTGAGAAATCCTACCAGTGGCTGAAGAAAGCTGAACTGAAAGACAGCACAGAGAACTAATCATGGCAGCTCCCAGGAACGACATCTGAGAGCTCTGTCCAGAAGTGCACAGTCCTAGGAACAACAAAGACACTGCAGAGGACCCTCAGGTGCTCAGCTCTCTGTTGGGGACCGTCTTATAATTGTATTATCAAGTGTCAACCTACCTGGTGCTACAGAGCTATGGTTCGGATAATTAGCCCAGGAAAAATGTAGGACAAAGGTCCATGCTGAAGGTCCCCCAAGGGCAGAGACACATCTGAGATGTTCGATCCACGACGTTAATATGCTGCTGTGCGATTTGGATTGCTCACAATGAAAAAGTCATGACCCTAAGCTCCTGACCCGAGACTGATTCTTTTCTGAATTTTGACAACTGAAAGATTTTGGGGGCTTGTATCTGCCCAAAAAGAAAAAGCACAGCAGAGCCTCATCCAAAGCAGGAGAGAAACACTGGCTACCAAAACGCTCTACAATATAGAAAATAACTGCTGCTTGGAAGCAAAGCTGTGAACTTCTAATTAAACGCCAAACACACAAGGTGACACAAAGAGCTTTTGTAGCATGAAGCACATGCTGGGAGCAGGAAACAGTGGGATAAACACAGTCCCCAATTACAGACAATTACAGGAAATTATAGCACACAGATTATCACTGACAATCCCAACCAATGTGCAGTCTGTCGACTGGAAATAGGATTTAGTGATCTTTTAACACTTTACTCAATCGGTGTGGTTGGGAAAATATCCAATACTGTGTGTTTCGACTATATAAAACCCTTATGATTTCCACTTTGACAGTCCAGTCACATAGGATCGTGTCCACATAGGGTACCCTGTTATAACAGAGTCGCTATTCATTGCACCCTGCAGGTCCACAAGCAACGCTGGGCTGAATAAACACAGCCCTTCATTTTTTGTAAAGAAGCGCTCACCTTTTCCTACAGAGGTGCGTAATGATAGCCAGTGAGTAAAGAGGCTGTTTCAGTCAGTCTGCCCCGAGGCTCCCGGCCTGCTGAGTAATGCCCACGGGTAACTTGGGAGCTGAGATGGAGTTGGGGCGGGGAAAATGTGAGCCTGAAGAGAGCAGCAGGGTCCTCAGGAGTGCAGCGGGCTGTGGAAGCGAGAGACACAGATAAAATGAAGGTTACGAGTCACTGGTGAGGAAGAAACAAATAGGGAGAGGTAGACAAAAAGAAATGAGGCTGTGAGGACTGAAAAGAAACCTGAAATGGCAGCTGCCAGCTTAAATCTACCGTGTGAGCTCTTATCCATCGATTCGTCCTCTTCCTGTCTGACACTCAGGCCACAGAGTCAAGAAGTGAGCCAAACCCTGAATATTTCTTTTCTGAAACAGAAGCGTTTCTTGCTGACACCCATGCAGTTACTTAACCCCGAAGCGTTAAACAGCTCTGAAAAAGATCCATTTAGAATCACCGAGTAGGCTGACGTGCAAACAAGTACACTTTTAAAATGAGCAGGATGATTCACTTTAAAATTTCTTTCTTCCAAACATCACTGATGTTTTGGAAAAATGCAGCCTTACCTGGAAAAGTACAAGTCTTATTTTATCTAGGGAAAGTTGACTAACCAATTTGAGTTCAGGCACCATCTTTACTCCTCTCTCCATAGGTCTCTGATCTGAGGAGGCAAAGAGAAGACTCTCCTCTTCTCCCCAGTGAATTACACCCTCTCCAGATTTTTCTCCTCCGCTTGGCCTAATGAGGCCTTATTCTGGAGTTGGTGGAGGAGAGGAGAAACACAAGGAAGAGAGAAATAGAATAAAACTTTAAAAGCCTCTTTAGGTACTACTTTTTCAAACTTTCTTCCCTGCAAGTCTCTGTTACACAATCCTCCTTAAAGTTGCAGGAGTTCTGAACCTTGGCCTCCTTACTGCTGGCTGCTATTGTTCAGGCAAAACGGTGAAGCTGAGAGTAAACAATGGTACCAAAATAAATTAGTCAAGCTAAAGATAATACATTTCTAGAAGATAATGAGGTAAAAGGAACAAACACTTGCGCCTTCTAACTTTTTAAAGCTGAGGTTTTTCTGCAGTAGGCAGTGGGAGAGAGTGGTGGACACTGTTGTGCAATCTGTAGAGTTTATTTGTGAGAAACAAAGGCTTGAATATAAGCCTGAGCACAGAATATAAAACTGAGCACGCTGGTGTACGCAATAGAAGCGGTGCGGCATATTTCATGGCACAAAACTGGCCCTTTGGAGGTCACATAAGTATGACTGGTCCACATAGAGTGAAGACAAAGCGTCCGTGTTAAGTGGCTGACAGAAGCCCAGCAGATATTTTGTAATGCCACTTCCTTAGCCAAACATCCTCATATTAACAGGATTTGCCTGGTTAAATAAAAAGATCTTAAGTAACTCTAATCTCGAAGGAGATGGAGTAACAGCCAGCTGTTTGTGAAGCTTCATCTTGTGGTTTATCTGTTGTTAGCGCTCCCTCTTAAAACCCCGGAAAGCTGCCAGAAGTAAAGCGCTCTCTCTCTCTCATCTTGTGCATTTATTTTTTATAAGGGAGTCAAGGTGCGTCAGCCTACATCAGGGAGTGAAAGCACAAAGGTGAAACGCGTTCACGGGCACGTTCGAGACAAACGTTTGTCTAAAAGAAGGGGGGAAGATTTTAAAGAGGCCAGCACTGAGGGAAAGAGCCAAGACTCATTTTCTACAGGACGGTATATCAGAGTTTTCTTGTTCCTGTTGCAGCCTAACAAGTCTGAAACAAAAGTTTCAAAATATGCATGTGCGTTAATTCCTCTAAAACCAAAAAAAAAATGGGCAGACACCAACAAAACCCAGAAGACTAGAAGCTCTGCTGCTACGTTACACACGAACCACCCAACAAACACAGGAGGAAAGGCTTTCACCCACAATTAATATGAAGGGAGCCAGCCACGTAATCTTCCTTAAAACACACACACACACGCGCGCACACACGCACACAGCAATGAGGAATGAGGCAACAGGGATGTTTACGGACCTGTCAGCCTAGTGCAAAGACATAAATCGTCAACTATCAAATGTCAATATCAACATGAGCTCCATTATTGCTGTGTTAGTAAACCGCCTGTGATAATCTCCAGGTTACAGACGCTAAATATACACATGCATCTCAGTGTCCGGTGGATGTGCAGCTCCAAAAAGCCGAGGTATGACAAACGGTGAAGGAGCAGAAACATTCCTCACTGGCAGATGGCTAAGGTCCAATCAAAACAACTGCCCCTGAATGTCAGCGTGTTGGCTCACACTCATGTCACCGCGTCTGTTTTAGTGGTGTGTGTGTGTGCACAGTTAAGATAAAGGCTGACAGACGAGACGGGCAGTCTGCAGCACAGACGTTAGCTCTTCAACACGATGGTGAAGGCCTTGGATGGAAAACTTGATGATTACACGGGAGCTGGCAGCAGAGGGGTGAAGGAAGGAAAATGCTTAGTCGCCAATCCCCGACAGCACGCAGAGGACCTCGGATGTCTTAAGACGTCACCCGTTTGTCTGACTTTGTCTTTTTAGTCTCCCATCGTGATTGGATAATCCCTACCTGATCCATACCCAAACCGCACCCCCACAAGATATTTAGTTTCTTAATTTAAAATCTATAATTTGTCTTATTTTGTTTTTTTAATTGTCTGAATAACACTTTTTTTAGTAAAGATATCTCAGCTGTTTTCATGCTCTATGATAAAATGCCAACTGTAAGCAAATGGAAATATGGAAATTTTTTTTAAAAATACGCAGAAATAAAGATATAACGTTTACTTATTATTATCATCATTTCGGCAATACAGTAAAAGTTGAACTAAACACTTTTTGTTGGTATGTATCCCTGAAGATTTTCAAAATAAAGCGTGCCTTCCATTTCAATACACCACTTTAACAGTAACATCAAAGAAAACATCTTCATACAAATAAGTAAAAATACACTGATTATATTTCTATGTAATATAAAGTACCAATGCCAGGGAACAGGAAATTTAATCTAACGCTGGCATGAAAATGAATCCTGTTAAACTGTAGCGCTGACAGGAAGGACACCCAAGACAAATCGGGTTTCCGTTACAGATCGGGTAGCCATCCACAAGCACGCATGAAAAATACTGAAGCCAGAGAAAGCGGTGAACTCGGAGGCTGAGGTCACCGCTGTAACCAGGCGGTATCAGCGCTGAGAGCCCATGAGCACTTGCGGTGATTAACCATTATTACCAGTGTTATCTGCACTGTCACATCTCACGGCTACTGCGCCCACATGTAAACACCGCTCGGTGACCAGTTTCCCTCGTCGTCACAAACTTCACGCGCTGACAAGGCAGAAATAAAATCTGAGGTGGGCTTACAGGTCTAACAGGAATTCTGGCTGACACATTACCACCAGCCTCAAAAACACTCAAAAACAGAACATGAGTAACTGCTTTCCATGGATTAGTTTAACCAAACAAACCATGACCACTCCAAACCCACGCAACCTTTTAATAAATTAGTGAGCAATTAGGGTGATGCATACTGGTGAGCTAATCCACAAACCAAACCATCCATCATAAAAGCACAGAAAGAAACTTTCTGCTCGCATTTCGCCTTATTAGATCAGCCTGGCACAATGAGGCGCCGTACAAGGAGCAGCAGATGTCGTCATTTGGCACCACAAAGTTTTAAAAGGGTAGTCTGAAGAGGCAGATCTTGAGAAAGGAGTAGGTGTAACAAATAAAAGGAGAAGAAAAGTGGAATTTGTTAACAAAACGAAACAAAAGACGAGCACAGGCGAATCAAACCAAACAAAGCACTGAAAAGAAAAAAGAGGCGCCTGAAACAGTAAGTAATGTTAAGTAAGAAGTACTTTCAGCTCGGGAAGATCACAAGTCTGTACGAAGAAGTAGTAAGTCAACAGTTCATCAGTCTAGATATTAACACGTTCGCATGAAAAGGATGGCGGCGGTGTTATATTACCGATCACAAACTTGCGTAGGTCTACTGGAGGCAGAGGGGAGATTTTACAAGGAGAAATAAAACTTTGGCCAGTGTGAAGCAAGGAAAGATGTCATAAATGCTGTCTGCGGAAGATAACGCTTTCATCGGTATCACAGCTCTGTCATTAAGCGCTGACGTACTAATGAATGACAAACATTTAACTATGTTCAGGTGTTTAAACGCTGATATTAAAGAATAAATATAAAAAAGAATAAACAATAAAAAACTGAATTCAAACTTGATCTATTTAAATAACTGATATAAGGTAAGCAAGTACAAAATGCTCTGCTTTAGGATCATATATTGAGACTTTGAGAGCAATTACGTTATTTTTATATTGCAGCCAGCAGGAATAAAGTTGCTTCTGAGAATCCGTATGTCTTCAGGGAAAAACAAAACTCTGAAGTCTCCCAGAGAGTTTTTCAGAGAATTCACTGATCGACAGGCAGTGATTTCATTCCTGTCGATCCCTTATCTCAGGTTGCCCAACAAAATAATAATAAGAACACTTAGCATTAAGTGCCGCCATGCCGCGTTCGTTTCCATAAAACAGTGTAATATTTAAGATTATCTCATAAATGTGGGCAACAGGATTTAATCTAAACATAAAAAGGCTTCAACTATTGTTTCAAAAATCAATATTTGAGTCTTTAAATAACAAAAGTGACGACTGCCGGTCCCAAACCTGGATAAATAAGGAGGGTTGTGTCACTAAATAACAGAATTACATTCATCATCAGTCACTCTAGTGGTTATTAGTCCAACAACTGTACTTATCAGTTGTTGGACTTGTGAAAAACGTAAAAACAAAAACAAGCTCTCAGAGCTCTGATCGACAGGCTTTCCCTGCAGACTCGTGCTGATTACAGAGCATGCAGTTTATCGTACCTTTTCTATGAATGGAGACTGCTTTTGAACAGATCCTTTGCAGTTTCCAGCAGTTTGCTCCTCAGCTCTCGTCCGTCCTCTCACATCTGCACTCTGACCTCTCTCCTCGCAGGCCACTTTATATACAAGCAGAGGGAAGACCAGGTGAAGCTGTGCATGCCTTCATCAACCCCTAATTATTGTTTCGCTTGGTTCTCGCACAGTTATCATCAACCAAGGCCGTCATTAGATGAGAGAGTGATACCTGTGGGCACTGTTTTGGTTCACCAAGCACATTATCATTGTGCTCCACTCATCCTGAGTACACTCCAAAGGACCACCAACCATAAAATTAAAGGGTTTTGACATGACCCGGACTGACTCAGACCCCGTCTCTCTTACCCAGAGAAGCAATCCAGAAACAGAAAGCCACAGAGCATGTGCACTGAAGTACGTTACACACATTTTAAGTGGTTTCTTTTTCACTTTAAGAGAAAATTAAAGACAATTAACTTGATGGCTGCAGTGTAAGGTAGAGGTTTTATCAAGAGCAAATTAAACATGACGTGGATTAAATCGGTTTAATCCATGTTTGGGAAATGCGATGATTTAAAAAAAAAAAAAGTTGGAACACTGAGTGAAATGCTCATTTTTTTTAAAAAAATCGAATTAAACTGCAGATCACTGAATCTAACTATATGTAACTGAAATCAGTACAAAAGCAGGATAAAACAAGCACATGAAACCGAGCTCTTGGAGATAATCTTAGACAGCAAAATATCTTGAATGAAATATGTCAATAAAGTTATTGCTGAGAGGACGACTAAATATTGTACAGCTTGAGGTGTTTACAGAAATCAAATTTACCACACACTTACAGACAAACGGATGAGCTGGTCCAGGATTTGAACCGGGGACCTCTTGCAGACACTCATACTCCTAGACCACCGAGCCTCATATCAGAGTCAGATAAAATCATGTTTCTGGGACTGTGTAGACATTTTTATTCGGATGGTTCAGTTTTAACTCGCACCTTGGGATCATTTAAACATCGGGTCAGATTAAGTCATCAGTTCATAGGGTTTTATTTCACTGCACTCACTCACTGCACAGTTATTATGAAATGTGGATGGTGGTCAAATTGTGTCCAGACATTAATCAAACACTGTGCATCCTATCATACAGCCTTAGGCCACATCTGGGATTTGAACCTGGGACATCTCATACCCAAAGTAAGAATTAGACAAAGAACAATGAGCCGCACAGCAAGCCATAATTGCAGTCAGAAAAGTCTTTGAAAATGGCAGACACACACACACCGAAAGTAAGGCACCTTGTTGTATATAACTAAAGCTTGAGGTGCTTCCAGATGTTGCACATATAAAGTCTGTGTTATCATATAGGAGTAGACCAAACAAGATATGAATCCAGGGCCTTTCGCACACAAAGTAAGACACATGCACATCGCCCAACAGGCCTCTGAAAGCAATGAAACATCTCACCCATCCCAATTTCATATCGAAAATGTGCCACTGATGGCAGGCGGAGGACAGATGTCAGTCTAATCCTGACTGAAAAAAGCCAGCTCGTGCATCAGTGACAACAAACAAAGACCTGATCTGAAAAGATGTGCCTATTTCTCACCTGCAATCCAAGTTCTATTAATAGTATTTCACTTCACCTGTCTCTTGTTGGCTCCACTCCATGCACAACATGTTTATGTAGGTGGTGCACAGAGAGAGAGAGAGCGAGAGAGAGAGAGTCAAAGGAAAAGCTACCGTGCTTTTTATTTTACAAAGTTTAGCATCAGAGAAATTTCACATCATTGCTTTAATAAATGATTAATGTATATCTTGAGGTGCTTGCAGACATTGTTAGAATAATGCTTAAATATGAACTTAATCCCATCTGGGATTTGAACCCGGGACCTCGCACGCCCAAAGTGAGAAGCAGACCCCTAGACCAACGAACACATGTCACCCACGCCGTTTTCAAATAAAAAAACGAACCATGTGAAACTAGGGCTGGACGGTATGGCTGAAAACTGTATCACGATATCGATAATTATTTGAAATGAGTCATAAAACCCCCCAATAAGGACCAGGAGAAAAATATATCATATTTAAACATTTTTATTTTAAACTTAACCTTCATTAACCTAACCCCTCGGTTATTAAGACAGAAACCATGAAAAACTCAAATAATTAAAATATAAACACAAGTCTAAAGTAGTGTACAGACGGTCTTGTTTGAATGCGGCTGTGCTCCAAAGGGTGAGCGCGGCTAAGGTGGTACATTAAGTTTGTTGTGTTACCACTCTTGGTGGGGACGACGGTCTTGCATAATTTGCAGACGGCTGTTGTCCGACTACTGTCAGACTTATAGTATCCAATAAACTGCCATACTGGCGAGCTGACTATTTCCTCGCTCGCTGCTTCTGATTGAAGAGGAATCCAGCAGACCAGCACGTGACAGCGATAGGTTACCAGCAGGCACGAAACCATGCTCCAAAAAATAGTTCCTCACAAAAACATTGCTCCAAGTCTATTTCTATAACATTTATTTAATATGATCGTCACATTAACTACATATAGTTGATGTAGTTTTTCCAAAATTTTGGATTGTTTGTTCAGTTCGTATCTGATAAATA